>WBNO01002116.1:84044-122468 GCA_013400575.1 Peucedramus taeniatus | reverse complement strand
TTATATATGTTTATATTATATTTATATATAATCCATCAGTCTCTGATCCTATGTGATTCAAAGGCAGGGTCAACTACATGTAAATCTTGACAGAAACTCATCAACATACCTAGGTGATCTTGTTAAAGTCTACTAATAATTCTGCCTAGCAATTTACATTCTGCAAGATTATTTTAGAGACTTAAGAGAGTTTTTTTTAAATGTTTGACAATGATTTTAATACTCTCTCTTTTGAAGATCTGTTCAGCCTTACAACATAAATATATTTTGGGTGCATTGTAAATATTGAGTATTTTAAATACATCAGGTGAGACTAAAATTTCCCTTTTGCATCGCTAATGGATATTTTCATGGGCTGTCAATAAATTCCAGAGAAACAGTTTAATTGTAACAACTTAAAAGGTTTATTTTGTAAATGTAGATATATCAAATGTAATTGGGAATAGTAAAACTTAACTACCGCAATTTATTTTAGTGTAAAAGTAAACTAAAATTGTCTGAAGATAAAAAAAGTTTTCAAAGAAATCTCAATAAGTCGCTAATTATTCAGGCAAAGTTGTTGTGAAGGACTTTCTAATGAATTAGTGATGATTTAACCTTTCATGACTCAAAAATACCATTAAGAACTTCAAGGCACAGACAAAACCAAATTGGTGGGGAAGATCATGCTCTCACTTAGCCTGAAGGAAAGTTTACACATCAAAGTTATTTCTCTCAATGTTGCATTGTGTGGATCTTCTTTGTTGTTTCCTTCTCCCATTTTCTGAAGGAATCAATTTTTCAAAAAGTACCATCACTGAACAAACAACTGACAACTACTTTTTTTTAATGCTGAAGTAAGAGGTTAATTCATACTAAACAAATGTTTCATACTGTGAAGTTGGAAGGAGCGCTTGTGGTTGTCTAGTCACATGGATTTTTCATCCATATGACTGACTACTCAGAGTGAATTTCTTTGTCAACCAGAGCAATCTTTTTAAGAAAATGCCCTTCATTTATTGTTTTTATTCAAGCTGTAAATCAAGCCCTAGTACTAAAGCACGTAGCTATTTAATCATATGTACCTGAAACATATACCTAAAGACTGCTAAGATTACCTTTATTGCCTCATCCATCACAGCTGGAATTCTCTCTTAGTTCCGAACAAATTAAAGTGTTACGAACTGGACCTGGTACAAAAAGCAGTCTGAGGGTCCTTGTGTGTATGCATATATATGTGTGTAGTTTTTTTTAAAAATTAAAAGCCTGACTTTTGGTTATCTTGTCTATCTTATGCTTTGGTTCCACTTCAATGAAGACAAAGGCAGCTGAATCTTCAAATGATGCTTCTGTATTCAAGAGTGTTGACAAAAGTGAAGAACTGTGCAGTCCCTCTGCTTCTTCCTCAGCAAGAAGTTCAAAAAGGAAGGCAGAGAGTGAGAGTGGGTCAGCTGTGCATAGTGTGGGACAGCACAGAGGCATCTCCTCCTCCGTGGACTGTGCTTTGGACCACATTGTGGGGCAGCTGGAGATGTTAACTCTAGTAAGTATGCAATAACAGGTGACACTTGCAGTGCAGAATGACAGTGCTATCAAAGGGCAACAGTACCCTGGAGTCATATTCCTAAGTCAGAACATTAAAGACTATGGGGTTTTTTTGCATAGCTCTTTAGTCAGGTGACTGTTTTGGTGTTTTCCATTCAGAAAATATTGATTGCGTGTATTGTGTTTGCTAAAGTGAAAGCTTCCTGGTACATAATCATAAAGATTGTTGCTGTATTTTTAACTCTGGGTGAAGAGAATCACTGTTTTTCAGTAGTGAAATCTAGGTAGTTTTGTCAGAAGTCAGTTGTTTAGCAGACATTCCAGCTGGAAAAATCATGCACTAGCAGGGGATGAGCAATGTAAATTGGCAATGTACCATTAAATCCCTTTCCAAACTTAGTGTGTGAGGTGTTGGCTTAGGTAGGAATCCAAGCAGTGCAGTAAGTCCTTGTGCCAATGAAGCTGCACAAATACTCTGTCTCAGTCAGTGACCCTGAGTCACTTGTTTGCAAATGCTCAATATGTCTTTTTAATCCAGATTTAGTTTATGTTTTAAGATACTTCTTTGTAGTCTGTAATATGTTGACATTAAATCACGTCAAAATGGAGCAGCTAAGGGTGTTTTTTTTCCTGTATTCTTTAGTAATATGTATGTTAAGTAGGAAGAAACAGGTTTTGGGAAGTATGGAGTCAAGTCATGAGTTGGAAATTATTTGTGTAGTAAATTGTAAAAGAAACTGCCAGCCTGGGTCCAAAAGCCTACTTCTTCTGCTGCAGGTATCTTGGAGAATAAATGCCATTTAATAGTATATTATTTACTCACTTCCTTTTCTTGGGGATGCCTTAGAAGTTTCTTTTAGTTTTTGAAAGATATCATTTGTGGTCACAGTGATGGCTGTTTTTCTATTGAAATATGGATGCAACTTTCACATAGTACTTCAGAGTACTTTACATTATACATGTATGTATTTCTCTTTCTCAGTGAAAATGTTTCATGAAAACAAAAACCTTTAGACATTCTCCATGGAGGCGAAGCCATAATTTTTAAATACAGTTGTAAATAGTGGAATAGCTAAGGAGAAGCCATCTTACAGTATTTTTTCTGTTGAGTTAAAATTACTTTTCTTATGTTACACACTTTTATGATACTGCGTAAATAATACAAACCCAATTGAAATTATTCTCTTCTTCATGCAGACTATTTCAATCCTGGAACAACGTCTTAGCAGTACAGAAGATAAATTGAAAGAATGCATAGAAGATCAGCAAAAAATGTTACTGAAGGGAAAACAGAACTAATAAAATACAAAAATGAACTATGTTGATGAGTATGTTTCATAAAATCACAAGGAATGTTTCTTCACTGGATTTTGCGGTAAGCAGAAACATCAAATCATAGTAATAAAAATGGAAGAAATTAAAAAAAAACATTTCAAACATTGGTAGCAAGCATTCTGGTTATCTATTCAATGAAGTGTAGCCCAATCAAAACTAGTACTTTATAAATCATTTCCTTTGAACATTCCAGAACTCTTATTTCAACCTAACGAGATCTTTGAATATAACTCAGCTACCAACTACGTATTTTTAGATGAATAGCAGTTATTACCCAGGTTACCACTGTGCATATTTTTAAACTTAGTTAACGATTGTGAAAATAATGTTCTTTGTGCTAAGACAACATTACTTAAACACCTAAATTAAATAAGACATAATACCAGAAATGCCAGAGGTGTTCTTTGTCCCTTACATATTCTCAAGTGTTTTACCAGAAAGTAGTGTGTTATTCTATATATTCTAAACATTTTAGTAATGATTGCAAGAAAATGTGGTGTGAAAACTTTTAGTTACAAATGAAAAAATTATGTCACTTAAACTTTGAACCTATAATTGCATCTATGTGAATTCAGCTGCAAAACATGAGTTTTGATGCATTTGAACACTTCTGCTTATTGTATCCCCATCAAAATTCACTTTTCATATTTATAAAAACAAAAATCAGCTTTATACTTCTGAAGAATATATTTGAACCAATCACAAAATTATGCAAAATCTAGGTCATAAATACAAAAGATTCTTATCCTATAAGAATGTCCACATGTGCTCAAGCTTTGCATGCTGTGAATGTACCCCATCAGGTAATGCATTGTGAATGCAGACATAAATTAGATAAAACTTTGCAGTGTATGATGATATGGGTTTTATTTTTAATAAAAATGCAATTCTTAGAAAGATGATTGCGGGTCTTATTTTGTAATAGAAAATATTTTTTTTCTTTATGCCTACCTATTATTTTTTAAAACGGCAATTGCAGAACACTTGTAAATCCACGGTCAAAACTAGGTAATCACCTGTTTCCGTAACTTTATGTGTATGTTAAAAAGAGGACACTTGAAGTGGGGAAGCACTTTAATCCAATTCTGCAACTGGCTGTATATAGATAAAGCCCATTTCCCAGGCTGAACCTCATTAACATCAACAGAGTTCAGCTTTCAGTACACAAGCTCACTTATAAATATGACTGTAGTTCAGGCCACAGAAATGTGCAGTCAGTTTTTCTTGTAGAACTTATTTTCTCTCTCAGCAACCACCTTCAGATAGCCAGACATCACCTCACTTCCTCCATTAACTCTGATTTTTACCAATAGCTACTCCGTATTTGCAGCTCAGTCTTGAGCAGTACTGGTTATGGCAAAGAAGCAGTCTCTTATAAAATTTTTGGATGCAACTGTTTCTAGGCAGCATTCTAACCACAATTTTTTTTGTCAAAGAATGGTCATATGTATTCCAGCCTGACCTTTGATTATGCAATTGTTTATACTACTATATAACACAGAGTTATGTAAATGCTGTCTTTTAGATCAAATGTACTTCACTTTATGAATTTGCAAATACTCTTGCAGTTTTTGCCTTTTCTTATCTCCATTAGAAGACACAAAACCATGTAGCTATTAAAATTTTTGATTATTTCTTGTTTTCTCTTGGTGGACTATATATATATATGTCTTAAATCTGCAGATTTTTCTTGTAAGTTTTTTCAGGATTATTTATCAATGAGATTTGGATTTCTTTAACTCCCATATTTTTTAATAAAATCTCTGCTGAAATTTTCCCTTCTGCCTTAGCTCCTATCACTAATCCCTCTTCCTTTTCAGTACCTATTATCTGGAGCATTTACTACTTAATCCAGTTTATTCCTCCGTTGTTTGTGCATCTGGTGAGCCAATATAACATTCCCAAATTAAGACATGTTGTCATTCTGTCGAGTGGTCTATTGATACTGAAACTCAACATGATGACACTTGGGAGGATGTCTGGTCATGGCTGGTTGAAAACAAGATGGATGTATTTTCCTCAAACTGTGACGGCTTTCCTAAAACAGCCACAACCATCTAACATGTTGTTGTTTCTTTTTAAAAAGCATTGATGTATTGATGTGGGCTAGTTATGTTATTATCTTGATCCATATAATTTCTAATAACGTTTTGGAACAGAAATACTTCCTTTAGAAGCACCTGCCAAGGCTGTTAAACTCTCAGAAGCATTTACTCTAGGGTTTGTACTCTGTCAAGTAACTGGTGACTTGCCTAATTTAAATTATGAAACTAGAGGAAAATGACTGCTGTTTAGTCTTAGTTGTGCTTTTGCACTGTGTGAAAAAGTAATTGCGTGGATTTTTAAATTGAAAATATTATTATATACAGATATTTTCATATACAGATATGAAAATTATATCTGTATTGGAGATGCACTGAAGTACCGATAGGCCATACTTGTTCTAAACAAGCTCAACAATGTGCCTGATGCAGTACAGTTTCCCTCAGGCTAAATTATCCCTCTGACACTAAATATAAATAGGCCCCCCTGCTGGAGAAAGACTGCTTCCAGCTTTCAGGTCTGCTACTGCAAAAATGGCTCAATTACTTATTAAAAAGAATGACATGTAGTAGATCCCCAAGGTTTGTGTGTCGAGAGAGAGAAGGTGGTGGCAGGAATAGTTGTTGCTGGGAGACTGTCTCTGGAGAAACCCAACTTCAAATTCCTCAAGTGTCAAAGCACTGTGCAGTAGCTCAGCAGCTCATTACAATGTACTTCAGCAGACATTTCAAACTAAAAATGCTCTTCCAAATTGAAAGAAATGCTAGCAATTGTTACTCCAGCATTCACTTTTTGCTATTGATATATTTTTTATAAATTTAGGGTTTTGGAAAATCAGTTCCCAGAGGTGAATGGATCTGAACAATTCACTTGTCTTACACACTTACATGTGTAAAAGCGGGAAACAAACTGTTGTTTCCCGCTTTTACACATGTAAGATAATAATTAGTTCTTTTATTATCATCTTCATGATGAGGAATCTAAACTGTAGTTTCAATCTTGATCATATTAATCTTCTGGAAAAATGGTGGTAGAATAGGTTCTCATTGCCCTTTTAGGATGTCCTGAACAGATCCATCTAGCATGAGGGACATGAAAAATACAGTTTATCATCTTTATTTATATCTCTTTAAATAAATAAATATGCTGTACTATTTTTAGGGTAAACAATGTTCTTTTTTCTTCCTAGAAGTTTTTTTACAGTGTTGAAGTATTTTAATTGCCATATCACAGCACAAAATCACTCTTGATTTTTCTACTGAGCGACAATAGCCAGGATGTGGCTATTTCCAGGGACATAGCTTTATGTAACCTGTTTACCTTGTAGGACTTGTAAAAATCAGAAATTCTGTACTCATTGCCCCAAACAATTAATGAATATGTATGTTCACATTGCATCCAGGAACAGTATGTTTTTGTCAGAGTACCCCTCGGGGACTTTTGCACGCTTCAGATGCATAATACAATTGAAGCTGTTTCTTTGTGAGAAAATAGGTTAATGACTTGCCAAAAGGCAGATGTTAATTGGGAAAAGTGCATACAAGTCCTTTTCTTTACAATGTGTATGGGTTGCATTTGTTAGGACTTGCATCCAAGAACAGGTGCAATTTCAATTGACTCAGCTAACAGGATGTGCTGAGTGCACTCCTCACCAATTTCACCAGAAATTTTAAATCCAGCAGAAAAAAAGAGTTTCTAAACTAGTCAGCAAGTGATAAGCTGCTTTTATTATCTGTCATAGAGCATATTTATAACTTAATATTGTACCTTAATATCTTAATAATATGAAAGTAAAATCTTTGTTTATGGATATTGTCAAATTTTACTGGTGAGCACTGAGGTACCTTCCATGAGACAAAATTTGTCATCCTTTCCAAATTATTTCTTTTTAAGACAGTCAGCAGTTCTAGACAAGGTACCACCAGTGTAATTGTAAATAAAACAGAAAGATTGTCTTTTTTGCTGACACATTTCCTGCCATGAAGCTACACAGTCAGGTCAAGGTCTTTGTCTTGCCTTGCTTCATTTTCCTACAGTTCAGAAGCAAAAGTTAATGAAACAGGTGGAAAAAAGCTATCTGGGTGTGTCAGGGTCAAAAGAGCTGCTGCTGGATAGTTTAATAGTTCTGTTCAGAGGTCTCTGGGAATTTCTAGGCTACTCATACAAATCCACTGCAACAGGAACTCCAGTTTGGATCCACATGCCTACCCTAACTTCATCCTTCAAATGTCTGAGGAGGGCTGGATGTGAAATTCTTCTGCCTGGGGTGTATGAACAGTCTAAACCACTGGAGGAAAAACTAATTCAAGATGGCCCACTGGCATTAATGAGAGTAATGAGACTGCTGGTGACTGGGGTTATATGATTTTCCCATGCCTGTAGCAAAGACCTGCTCAGTGCACTTGCAAAAGCAGCAATGGACTGAGAAGAAATACTGAGAGTCTCAATACCATATAAATATGGAATTCTGCAGGTCTCAGTAGCAGTTATGTTTGTAAGTCCATCTATGGCCTGTGTCCTTAGAGACCTGGGTAAAAAGAGGGACCTTAATTCTCTTCAGAGCCACTAAAGAGGAATCAATTGCCAAAAGAGAAAAAGGAAAGACAATCACTGACTGTCTTTTTCATCCATTTGTGCTTTGTAATGTAATGAAGTAGCAGCTCTGTCTTGGGTTTTTATCTCCTCTTAATCCCCAGAGGAAATCCCTGTTCCTTTTAGAGAGATAAAACCTTAGGACACAGAAGGTAGCAAGAGCTGGGAGTCTCTGTGCTAAAGGGTGTCACTAAACCCTCTTTTGGCCACAGTAGTGAAAGCCAAAGGCCTGCAGTGCTTACTCCAACACCTGTATTGAATGTCAATTCTCCCTTAAGATTCAGGAAAATATTTACAACATTCATAAGCAAAGCATGTTTGTGTAAATCTGCTGTTTACTGGGACTTCATGAACAAGTCTGGGACAGGTCAAAGCAGTAAAATTCTTTTCCAATTTTTTCTAAGAAAGATTCAAGTGAGCCATATGCACAACGTCCTGCTGCTTCATGCTACCTGCATCTTGCACATCTCAGAAATGTTTAAGGTGAAATGGGATTGGCTGATAAAAAGAACAGCAGCAATGCTTTCTCATGAGTGCATTGGTTGAAGAGTTTTTAATTAATATTTTAATTTCATTATACATGCTGGGACTGCAAGACCCAGGATGTTTGCTAAATCCTAAAAGGAGTAATTTGAAAGAGAAAGACGAGATGGTTGGTGATAGTTTCTGACAATGTCCAATTTCTGCTCGGACTACTTCCGGGTATTCTGTTAAACTTTAGTGTTGTCACACCTAAAATTTGATGTTGTGAGCAAGAGCAGGGTTTAGCCCTTAGTCTAAGATTTGAAAATTCTTGTATTTCACAAAAACAGTGAAATACTTCTTTCACTTCTAAGAAAATTATATAAATGTGTTAAAATGCTATTAACTTTTCAGTTAAGCAGTGAGTCTAATCATGCAAAACATAGATTATATTTGATTGTATGTAACCATACTGACTGATTTCACTCTGCTCTGATGTTTCTCTGCAGCTTCATTGCTGAAACACTGTGAGCTTTTGTGCAGCTTCTGCAATCTATTCAGTATAGACCTAGCCTATAAATAGCTGCATTATTGAAAGACTGTGAGAGGTTCATTAGAGAAGTTGTGAAAGTCTCCTTCGAGCCAGGGCTGATATAGTACCACTCCAAATTACCAAAGTTTCAGCATGTGGGTAAGACTAAGCACAAAGCTGGGCTTTTGGCCATGCAGCAGCAGCGATGCCCCCTCGAGCATCCCCCTGTCAGCCCGGCTGCAGGCTCTCACAAAGCACAGTGCACTTCTTGCTGCCTCTGGGCACAGGGACGAAAGCACAGCATGTGGGAACTCGTGGTCACACCGATCTTGTCCCAAACCAGAGGCAGGACATAGCCAGGGTGTCTGCTGGGGGCCAGACATCCTGCCGATGCACCTCCCCGCCAGCGCGGGCACAGCCAGGGAGATTAGTCATCTTAAAATCACACGCAGGCAGAAGGGCTTTGCTGACTCAATAGGAAGTCACTGCCTGAAATCAGTGGGACTTCTCACATGATTGAATTTACATGCTGGAAATGTCTTAATCTTGTGCACCGTGTTCACATAACTGGGGGGCAAAGAAAGTTTGAATTGCAGCTGATGTCTGTTTCCTTTGAAGGTACACGAAAAACAAATACAGCCACTTAACTTGAGTTTCTGGTTAGTTTAAAAGGGTACTTTGCTATTTATTTCACAGCTATCTGAATTAGAGCCTCCCAGGTCTGGCTCTGGTTCTCAGATAAATGAAGAGAATGTAGGACTAGGTCTCCAGTTGTATGCAGACCTTCTCCTACACCTTTTGGGTTCTCCTTTGGAAGAGATGCTAGACCAAGAGAGGCTTCCAGTATCATTCAAAACCATAAGAGGAAATATCCCTCATCTTGTCTTTTTTTATTTGAAGAAGAAAAATGCTGTCAACCATCCAGGTAATCCAAGTTGTGTATCTATTTTCTACATTTCTCTCTTTTCTCTAAATGCTCCAGTTAGTAATTTCAAAGTGAGAGAGTTATGCCCTTGTTACATAATTTGCATTTGGGGGAGAAGTTATCAATATTTTCCTATATAATGGACTTGGTCGGAACAAGGAGGAATTAATAACTAACAACCTGTAATATCTGGAAAATGCTATTCAGAAAGGAAAGATGATGGATACAATAAAATTTCTCCATCTTGACCCAAAATCTCACCATTACTTCTACGTTTGTGTACGTTGTAGGGTAACAAAACTGAGCCTTCAGCACTTGTGGAAGATCAGACTGAAATGCTGAAGAGCTGATTTTTAAGATTTGCTCCATATAAGGAGTCACTTATAAAACTACATATAATGTGGCCCGTTAGCTGTGACACACCCAGTTTCTTTCCTCTTCCTTGTTTTTTTTTTCTTTTTTATTATGTAAATAATGATTATGCCATCAGGAACAGGGGCTGGGAGGTTTCTGTCAGCCCAGGTTTTTGTCAGAGAATGCCGATTTGTCGTAAGCAAAATGTTTTGCAGAAGCGTCTCTGTTTGAATGAACTTCCGATGAAACACAGGGCAGGTTTCCATCCAAGCCCGCCTGACTTCCTGCCAGCTCCTGGCAGCTCTCCAGGCTCCACGGCTCCAGGATGGCTCTGAACTGGACCTATCTGAACCTGTAATTCTTCCTGACTTTTTTTTTTTTTTTTTTTTTTCAATTAGAGGGAAAAGGTCTTGACAGAAATACATGTGAGCTCTGCTTGGTTTTTTCTGATTGTCTTGAATTAGACATTTTGATAGTTACGACCTTGCATAGCCCAGTCCCATGTTTTATTATGTGGGAAACCCAGGGCAACTTTCCTCCCTTCCTGAGAAGCTGCTCCAGTTAAACTGCCTTGGAAGTGAACTATTTTTCATTTTACATCGAGCTTCATTTCTGAGCATTTGCAGGAGGCTCCCAGTGCCAATATTGTCTCTTCTGTTTTCTAAAATGCCCACTTGCCTTATGGTTTCTTCTTGCTAGCAGTGCCCTTCAGCACTGTCTCCTTCACTCACTTCTTCCAGGCCAGTTTCTGGGACAGAGGCTGACTGTCTTCTGGTCTCTCTGGCTGCTGCAATTGTGGATGTGAGATGGTTTCTTGGGACCTTAAACACAGAGATATATTCTTGAAAGCCACCTTGGTGGCCAGGTGCTGGTGGTTTGGCTGCTGTTCTCTGGTTTATCTGCTCCATCTTCCCTTGGAGCCAGAGATATTTCTCTGCACTTCAGTCTGAATCACCTGGGGATGTCGGATGTTTCATTCCTTCTCTTTAATGTGGGCTAATCTGAGGACAGGGCCTTGTGCAGGCATGTGTTGGGATCCTGAAGGCTCAATGTGCGAAGCAAGCTCTGGAAGGCAGATAACTTCCCTTCCACCTCAGGGCTCATGTCATAGGCAGTCACCTTTATCTGTCTTTGTACTCCAAACTCTTAACCTCTAACAACATCCTATACTTGTTTTTTAACTTCAGTTCATAAGCATCAATATGTTAACTGTGTCTGTGTACTTGGGTTAACTTGGCTTTGAAAAACATTTGACTGAGAAGAAGCATTTGGCCAAAATCAAAAAAATCTAGTGATTTAACCTCTGAAGTTGGCTTGGTCTTGGTGTTACCAAACAACAAAATCCAGATGCAAGCATCATTTTAATATTCTCTTTAAGCCTTAGAGTATATAATTTTTTCCTTCTTAATTTTAGTTTTTCAATCAGTGACCCATTACATCCAAAAGTGGATCACTCAAGAGGCTGGCACAGCCAACAAGATCAGCCTTGTATTTCTGTCCCAGCATGACCAGGAGCTATAGAAAGAATAGGGAAAGAAAGTTATGTGCCCCAGTGTAATTTTCTAGGCAATGTTGTAAGTCCTGCCAGACCCTGAAACTTCCGAGAAGAGGCTTCAAGTTTTCAGGGTGTGAGAGGAAGAGACAGCTGAGGTTGAATGCAGGCAGAGAGAGAAATAGGGAGAGGAAAAGTATGAACCCCATTCTGCTTAAATGCAGCCTCTGATAATACAGTTGTACAGTCTTCACAAATGGACCAACAACCTCTGCCTCCTTCTGTACTAATATTTGTCATGCCTATATTCTCTGACCTTCCGCAGCCCATCAGTTCTTTGCTTATCTCTTCTGCTCTGTGTTTTCACCCTCTCTTCTTTCCTGTCATTTTCCTCTGAAAAATTATTTTGCAACCTATAATTATTGCCCTTGGCTGAAGTCTTGTTGGGCATATCAGGAAATTTTCTGGATCGCTCATGGGTGGAGTTTCCCAAAAGCATCAATTTGGTATTAATGCCATATAAACAATGGGCCTGTCAAACCCTGAATATCATGAGTCAACCTCAAAATGTTGTGCCTTCTTTCAGATTTCTCTCATGGTTATCTCACGTGACAGAGCCAGCGTGGTCTTCACAGTCACACAGCAAAAAGTGATCACGGGCATAACCTCAGCATATACCAGGAGAAATCTACCTCATGTTCATGTGTTTCTTTCCATTGGCCTGAAGCATCAGTACCAATCCTGTTTGGTAGAAGCCTGTCCAAGCAGGCATTAAGAAATTCTGGTGGGTGACAGAAGTGTAGCCACATAGTTGCATGTGAATTACCAAGCTCGCTTCTGCCAGCTGTCATGGTATAACAAGCTGTATACAATGACGTTGTTTGCAACAGCTATGGAATCCAGTCTGAATCAGGACATTGTCTGTAAGAGGATTTTAAGTAAATATTACAGTTCATACAGTGCTAATATGGCTTGACATAGAGAATCACTTAACTCATTTGGGAGCTCTTACTCCTGGTTAGGAAAGCAGTGGACAAGAGCTCACATAATTACTTCAGTCACAGACTTGGTGTGCCACAAATAGCCATCCTTTCCTGCATTTCTTCTTGTAAGAGGCTGTTTGCATACATTTCACAATATTTGAATGAAATTTTCCATGCTAGGTATCCTTTTCAGGACAAATTTTTCTAGAAATTCTCTGCCTTTTTAAAGAATAAGATAATACCTGATCTCCCCCTTTAGACCTTTGCTGGAGCCTTTCTGGCATCAGAAAGCTTAAAGACAGCTGCTGGGAAATAACTGGTGCAGGAGACATTTCTTCTGAGGACACAGGCAGGCAGCTCACTGAAAGCTGTCACAGCCAATGAGCCAGGCAAGACCAAATGCAACTACAGTGGGACCAAGACTAGCTCAGCATGGAGATGAGACTGGGGTAAGGAGATAAGGGAGTAGATCTGAGAAACACTGAGTGGCTTGGGACTGGGCAAGATACTGAGAAGTCTGGAGAAGGACTGAGGAGATCTTAGCATTGGGAGAAGTCAGGCTTGGGGCAAAGGGAAGAAATGGTCTGGTCCATTAGGTCCTGTTTCCTAGCAATTTGCAGAGAAGCCTCTTGCTCGACTAAACAACTATTGAGCCACTTGCTTGATATTTTCCTCAGCTGCTCACTTTCCCTGTTGCATGAGCGAGCATGGAGGTTAACACCCTTCTTGTGTTGCTGATTTCTTCGCCTGTTCAAGAGGCAAAGATCAATGAGGTGAATCTGAAAGCATAAAGAAAATGCATACAGAGAAAACTATCTGGAGCTGTATGCTTAAATCCTTTTACTAAGCCAACTTTTGAGAATTGAATTTTATCTTTACATCTGTATCATCAGCCTGGCAGCTGTACTCTGTGTAGGAAGCAGTGGGATGGAGATATGAAAAGGCTTGCAAGGAGGGGGATGTAAAACCCAAAACCTGGAGACTGCAAAGTTATAAGGGAGTGTTTTGAATTCTCATTGAGATCAGAGATACCTTACAAGGAAGAAAGCAACAAAGTTTAAATCAAGAGACAATGAAAAGCAATGCTTTGCTTATTAGGTCCAGTCAATAGCTTTTATGTCAATGGGAAGATGAAGAGGACAAGGAAGGACCTTCTGGAAAGTAGAAATGAGAAAAGCTGCAGAGGAAGTTGCCTGTTCTCTTGCCTGAGAAAAGGATTCTGCTATCTATCTAACAATGGTTTTATGAATCATCGACCGTGTTTATTTGTTGCTCTTCCTATTTGATTTTATAATGGCAAGTGCATCCTTTTGCATTTTTCAAAATAATTTTGGTGCTTGCAGATTGATTTGCCACACTAACATTCTCTCCCCATCTCTATCTATGCAGCCTCTAATAAGTAGCTCATGCTGCCTTCCTCTCATGTATTCACATCCCCACTGACTCCAAGGAATTTTCCAGTCTTCTAAACACCCTGCAGCATTTTCCCCCTGTCCTCTTCTTCAGCACTGAGAAGGTCTCGCCTTGGCTGCTGTGCCTGCTTCTCCATGCCTGTTGAAGGCAGAAGGTCCTGCTCACCTTCTCAATGCTTCTTCTGCTCTATTGCTCAAGCACAGGAAGCTCCATACCTGGGAAAAGTGCTGAGTTAAGCACAGCATCATCAGGGAGCCTAAAAGATTTGATTTCCTACAAAGCCTAGCATGGCAACTGAGAATGCTTAACCTCAAGCTGTGTCTGTTGCTTCCTGATTTGCTCCCTTGGAGCCCCTGGCAATGTGGGCATGCCTGGCTGTGTGGTGAGGGGAGACAGGGTTTGCTTTAAAGCACATGGTGAGGGTTTGGAGCTGCAGCCTCAGGTAGATGCAGGAGCAAAGAGAAAGGAAACCTGCTCAGTGAACTAGAAATTCCCACACTCTGTTGTCAAACATGCTTGTTCACTGGTGTGGAAAAGGTAAGCTGAGGAGAAAAGAAATGAATTTGAATGCATTTTAATTGGGATTACGGGCATATGGCATGGTGTCATTTGTTTTCCTCTTCCTGCTCTGCAGTGGGGCTCTAATACCTTCACACATTTGCCTTGATTTGCCGTGTCAAAAGAGAAGACAGCTGCTGGCTTTTTTCTCCCCTCTTTCCCTCTTTTGGGGCCACGCTAAAAGCTCTCACTTTACACTGAACTTTGCCAAAGGAACAATCACGATTTTCAGAAATAGTGCAGCCAGATCACTAAAACAGATTAAGCAGCTCTGACTTATTTTTATTAAACTTCTCAGCTACTCCTTGGAGGACCTTTGCTATTTTCCAGTAGCAGAAAGGGATGGATTAAAGGGGGGAGAGGAGACATGATGGACACACTACCATATGTACATAATTCACCAGCAGCTGGATAGTTAGGTTTTATTGTTATGATAGTATATTTAGTGTTTTGTAAAAAGCTACTTAGGGAGCTGTTTTCCTTGTTGTACAGCAGTTTGATAGATGTAAGATTCAGACATAAGCCTTTAATTGTGCCCAGCATCACCGCAAAAGTAATTTCAGCTCTCTCCCCTGTCTCATGCAGCATCCTGGGATGCTCTGCATTTGAATGTGAACAAGCTATTGTTTAATATGGCTTTAAATCATTACAGAAATATACTGTAGCATCCACTGGGGAAAGCTGCTACCATCTGTCCTGTTCATTTCTCACAGTTGCTTTGGGAACCAGGGCCAGTGATCACAGAAATTTTGTTTAAAGGTTAAGCACAGAGTAGCATGATCTTCGTACACTCTGAAAGCTAATAATGGGTGAAAGTGTTGCTCAGAAACATTTAAAGTTTAATGCAAAGCTTAAGGCTAAGCTAAGCATCTTTCTCAACTTTCACATAAGTCTTTCCACTCATTTTCCAAAACAGTGTATGGCACAGTATAGGATTTGCAAGGGACTCACAAGCCAATGCCCACTTCAAATAAAATGTCTCTAACAGCGTTGTACGCAATCAGTCTCCTCCTGACACCCCCGACACAAAGACTCTGCAGTAAACTTTGGCCACCTCAGTGCCATAGCATCACAGTCTGACTCTAAGTCTGTAGCTCCTGGAAAAATGTCAAGCCTATTATTTTTCTTTTGAGAAATATGTATTTTTTATTATGGCTTAGACTTGCAGAAAAAGTATAACACACTGCCTAATGTTTTTCCATACATCCAATATTTGATGCTGCTATTGTCCCAGAGTTTCTGTTTCAAATAATGACAGGGAAAAAAAAAGTATTAAATTTACATCAAAGGAAAGCTGGGGAAGCAGAAACATGAATAACAAACACATGCATAATATGATTCTGAACAAAGAAACCTGTGCCGCCAGTGCAGGGATGGGCTGTGTGGGAACACATGTGTGTCATTGCAGTGTATTGCTAACACATGTGGGGTCATCCAGACATACCTGGGGGCAGCTGACATTACTGTTTGAAGGCAAATTTGATAGAATACAGTTTGTAGGTACTGTGGCAATGTCTGAAATTTACATCTTTATAGAGCAGTTACCACAATCCTTTATGTGTTATTCTGTACAAATTTCCCTATGTAGGGTGTGGCAAGGGGAGAGTGTAGAGAATATGAAAAAAAATTAAAAGCCAGATGATAATGACATTCTGAAGTAGTTGATACATATCTTTAAAATTAATGGAAAAGAAAAATAATTAAATTGAATTTCACCCACTAAAAGCTCCAAAGTAGTTCCGCAGTTTTTCTTCTTCATCAACTTGCAATGTTCCCAGCAACGTTCCTGGTGAAATTCAGAGCATGGCCAAGGGAACGCAGCTCCACATGGAAGCGTTTGTCTAGAGCATCTGGAAGGTTCTTGGTTCAAAGCTCTTCCACAGAAACTGGGGACATGCTAGTCTTAAAGGTACCTCAGATTACTGTGGAAGTGATTTAGTACTTTATACTTGTTACACAAAAATAGGTATGCTTGACATTTTTCAGTAATACTCCTGTTTTGGTTTGGTTTCACCAAATATTTGGAATCTTGAACAAAGAGTGTCTCATACTCTGAACACATTTTTGCTTTCCTTTAAAGGCAGCTCTGGCCCCTGTAGTGCTGTCCTTCATTTCACCCTCAAACCAAGGCAGCACTGCACTGACTGGCTGGCTTATATTTTGGGATTGTCCAAATGTTCAGCACCCGTAACACTGCAGCAGATTTTCAGCAGCGGGCAGCCATCAGTCATGGTAATTACAGTTTAGGCCAAATTCTCAAAAGAGCTTGGCATAGTGCCCCAGATCTGGTCCCAGACATGGATACATAATGCTTTCCTGCAGGAATCACAGCTCTGATTTTGGAAGCCACCTAATTCCATGCTCCAAGAGCTGGAGTGTGTGGTCAGGATTAAGGTGGCAGCTAAGTACCTGTCACACATGCTGATGCTGGTTTGTGATACTTGTGGTGCAAGGGAAGGCCAAAAAAATGAGAATCCAGCTATTAGAAAATGATAGTTATGAACACTCATTTTCTGTTACTAAATCAGGTGGCTGGCTCACTGCATACAGGGATTGAGGTGAAAATAGCCACTTAAGTTTTGGCACACTGTAGCTAAACATACTGAAGCTGATCTTTAAACCTTGGTGCCCTAAATTGCTTTTACTGGATCTCCAAACAGTACCTAAGGAAACCCAGATTTATATTCATTATGATGGTATTTTAAATTTCCATCTATATAATCAGTGAAAGATGCTTCGAGCTGCACAAATTCAAAATAGATGAAAAAATTCACTGGAACAGAATTATAATCAACCTTAAAATAGTAGTTTTCAAGACAGTAACCACCAAAGTCAGTTGTAGGTTGTAGGTTTCTTGGATTTCTGCCCCCCAAAGGCAGACCCATGGGTAAAATAAGCTAGATGACATCAGTGAATGTGGTGTCAGGGTTGTCCAAGGGCTTGTTGGCCTTTCTAATTGACCCTCAAAAACTATTCTACCTATTTAGACTAAAGGAAGGTAGTTCACCAACGTTTAGATTAATCCAAACATACGTTAAAAGACAGACTACGAGGGAAAAAAAAACCAAAGAAAAGGTCCCCAAGCCAAAACCAAACAGGCAACCAAAGACCCCTGCCAGTCCCTTGAGGTGGGCAAGGTCAGTCCCTGCCAAAGCTGCTCCAGCCCAGATGTGAGGCAGGATGCTGTGCCAGCAGGGTGATGTAGAGTGGGGCTTGGCTTGAGGACAGGCCCTCACTGCACTTCAGAGCACTGCCAGTATGGCCCAGGGGCCATCCCCCAGTCCTACAGGGAGTAAGGTGCTCACAGTGTGCCTGCCTGAGCGCTTGCACAAGGCCCCACCACATGCACAGGGAGCTGCTGAAGCAGCCAAGGGCAGTGGGAATTTGTTCACTGAGTGGTGCAGGCAGGATTTCCCCCCACGGACACACACCTCCTCCTGGATGCATGTGCATGTGAGTATTTGTGTATATACATACACTTTACAGTACAAAGTACTTACAGGAAGGCATCTTCTCTCTTTAAATATTTTTCTTCAACTTCATATTGCATGAAGTCAGGTCCTTACTGTCACGGTTTCTCACAGCTTAATGGTGTTAAAGAGCCCTTCTTGCTCTGACTGCTGCAATAACAATCAGGGTGGGAGGAAGGGGAAATGAGCATGCAGCACACGCTGTACCTTCCAGCCACCAGCTATTGTTAAGAGCACGTTGCTCCAGACAGAGTGGCAGCAAGGCATGGGGTGGGAAGCAGGTGTAACCTGCCAGAAACACTGGTATAGCAAAAGTTGATTTTTAATTCAGATGAGTACTCCTACTTCTCTGATGCCTCTTGTCACCACACTGAAAGGGGTTTTGCATTCCAGTTGCTCAACATATGAAAGCTTAACAAATGCCTCTATGGCAAACCAAGAGCTCATTTTCTCATGCTGACACTTTGGTCATTCACCTGCAAAGTCAATAATCATCGACTCCCTATCACAGCACAGCATTTCACGTGCAACAGTTTGCTCTAGGAAGCTTGTTTCCAGGCTCTTTGCCATAGTTGGGTTCTTTACAGAATAGTCTTCAGTGTCTCCTCCTTGCTTGCCCTTGTCCAGCTCAGTATTTTTCCACTCTCTTCAGAAGGTCCCACCAGCAAAGGCTGCCCAGGCTGTGATAGCCCCAATGTTGTACTTTGCTCAAGCTAAGTCTGCACAGGTGTGTAGCCTGGCACAATTGACAAGGTTTGAACTGCTGCTGGTTGGCCCAAGTCCAATTCAGGTCCCTCACTCCCTAAATTCAAATGCAGTGTGTTGGAGAGCTAGTCAGCCCTTGCTGAACCCCAGTGCTATTTGCAGACACTCTTTAGGGTGTTTCATAAACATCGGTGTGTAGGTCCTTGCCACAGTGCGTGAAACCAGCAGCCCACATGTTCAAATCCCTTCTTTGCTTCAGTGTGGGAGTTACTGTCCTGCAGTGCAATACTAAAGCATATTTGTGATCACATTTAGGTCATTCTGCTCCTGATCTCCATTAATACCTTGATTTCAGATACCTGCCTATGTCTGCTAGGCACTCACACACCGTGCAGTGCAATACAAAGGAATATGTTCAGCCCAGGTGCCACACCATAAAAAAGTATGAAGAAAGAACATCCAATTTATGCCTGCTTCTACCCATCAGGACACTCTCTCTGCTTCTTTTTCTCCACCAAGGCCTGGAGATGAAGTACTGGCATGATATACATCCTGCTCTTGAAATGCCTTCCGTGGCTGGCTCTTCTCTGTCCAGGATTATCCTTCTGCAGCAGGACAAAGCTGCCTGGCACTGGAGTCAGTGGACCATAAAAAGGCCTGGCATTTTCTGTCCCTTACTGAGAATTTTCTTCACTTGTCCTTATATCTCTTTTTTCCTCACAGTTTCTGGTCCTCTTTTACCAGAGGATCATTTTTGGGAAAGAGAATCCACTCCAGTTTCCTGTCCCTCATGAGGCAGCTCTCAACTCCAGTTGAACATTGACTGGTTGTCTTCAGGAACTAGCTCAATACCCTGCCAAAATGCCACAGCAACTAATCCCTGATTGTGTTCTTCTCCAGCTGCTTTTGCATCACTCACAGGTGATATTGCCCTTTTCCTGGTAGCTTGGCTTCCTTGACTGGGCTGAAATGATGCTGAAAATCAATGGAAAAAAACCCTCAGAAATGGTCTTTCCCCCAAGGAAAATTCTCCTCTTTAAATAGTCCACTTGCATTTGGAAGGAAAAATACAATTTTTAACCTCATTAACATATGATTCCCCAGTCATCTGCACTTCTAGGCTGTGTATCTAATTTATGTTCATTCCTAACACAAATTATTTAACCTGGAGCTATGATGTACAGATTCAGACTGTGAGAAAAGGACTAGACACTCAGTAATCAGTTCAGCTTTATTTCACTCAGCAGTGACTCTGGATGACTTACCAGCAATTTTGGACTGAATAAAATACAGCTGTCCTGTGCTGCAGTGGAATGCCTCCGTCTGCACCCTGAGAGCTGTGGTTGCCTCCTCATCTATTGCTTCCTACTTGTGGTGACATCACTCCATCTAGTCCACAGTAACTTGCCATTTGCACTGCCAACAAACCTTAAAAATGTTCTGAATTTCATGCCTGGAAAGGTCATAAATGCACTTTCCATGTCAAATCCCTCAGAAACTGTTCCTGTGCTACCATAAAATCTTATCCAAAATACACGGGGAAAAAGTTCCATGCTATTTGTTGTTTTTGCTGCATTGTTTTAAGTACTGGTATAACATACCCTAATAAATAATTTTATATTTCGCTTTGCATCTTTGCTTCTGTCTGATTAAGAAGTGAAGATGGGAAGGGTAAGAATCCATCACCATGCTGAACTTGGCTGCCACAGTACAGGCCACAGCATGTCAACACAGTGATGCAAAGTCCAATCTCCCCTGTACTCTAAGTGTCCCTGTAAGAATTACAAATTTGCTTAATTCTTGCAGGGGTATAATGATGAGCTGGTCTCAAATCTGTTTTCACCCCAGGCTGCTGAGCTGTCTGTGGGACAAACAGTGCCATGGGGATGATGGCATAAAGCAGCCAGGATTCCTGGCTTGTAGGAAGCACAA
This sequence comes from Peucedramus taeniatus, assembly GCA_013400575.1. Classification (NCBI taxonomy): domain Eukaryota; kingdom Metazoa; phylum Chordata; class Aves; order Passeriformes; family Fringillidae; genus Peucedramus; species Peucedramus taeniatus. The sequence goes on along the minus strand of WBNO01002116.1, from coordinate 102,148 downwards.
CACAGCCATGCCTGTACTGCTGCCGGAGATGAGGCAAGAAGTAGAGTGGCTGTGTCCCCATGGGGCTAGGCCCAAACCCATCAGCTCACACAGAGCTGGCTGGGACATGAGAGAATCACCTCCCGAGACAGAAAAGAGAGACTCAGGCTGTATCCAGTTGGCTCCATTGGAGTATGAACCATACACCCAGGCCAGCTCTTCTTCAAGCAACGAAGTGTCAGTTCACTAGGTTGTGCTGCCAGCCCAGTTCCCAAAGGATTTATTAGCTGGAGCAGAGAACCTGCCTGGGGACCAGTGGCCCACTGCCACCACAGCCACCCCATTTCTTCAGAAACCACAGTACTGGGAAGGTAGGGCAGGATACCTAAGCCCTCTGTGGGAATTAGGTATAACCTGCATTATTCCCATTACCAGGAGTAGCAAAGGAAATCCACATGCCATTTTATAATGTTAGGCAAACAGACAGCATAGTAACTCTTGCACTGGCTCCTCCATCACCATGCCTTGCAGCTCAGGTGCAGCTGAGAATCATTGAGGTTGGAAAAGACCTCTAAGATCATCGAGTCCAATCATTAAACCAAAACCACTGTTCACCACTAAATGGTAGCATAGATGATCCATGTCACTGGAGAGATGCTTACCCACAGCTCCCATCTGCACAGTATTTATTTTTTAACTCCTTGTGCTAAATAGCATCCTTCAGTGTTGAATTTGCCAAAAACACTCATGTTCTTTTCATGTTCTCTTTCCAGAAGTCCAGGACTTCAGAGGGAGTAGTAATGTTGTCTCTGAGACTCTTTCCTCACTGAATATTTTCAGCATCTAGATGGCCAAAAAAATCAAACTTGACTTTTATAAATCTAAATATCTAAAATAATAAAAGGAAATTATCAGTTAATGTCTTAATTTGAAGCAGTTTTTATAAAGACTAATAAAACATATATTATACAAATCCATTTCTGACAAGACTTTTAATTTTTAGGAAAACTTGATACTACTACAGCTTGCTAGATTAAAAGGAAAATAAAATTCAACAGGTAGAAAATCCCCTTAAAGTCGGAATTCCCAATTTTAATCTACCCTGAAGATCACACATTTCATATTTTTATGAAATATTTCATATTTTTATGGCAGCAGATCAGAACAGCACCATTCCTTTCTTCCATATGGCAAGGATGATGCAAAACAATATCTGGAGCAAGAAGAAAAAAATAATACATGACGATTGGAATACAAAGAAAAAGAACTTCATTGAAATCATCTTTTTAGAGCATCATCCCACATAGCTCAGAACTCCTCAGCATGAGTCTGGCATAAGCTGTGCTATGCTAAACTTCCCCTTCAAGGCTTCCAACTTCAGGCTGAGAGCTAAAGGTGCAGAACCTGGCTCTGAGCATCCTGCCCTGGCTGACCCCGCTCTGAGCAGGGAACTTGGACTGGATGGTCTCCAGAGGTCCCTGCCAGCCTTGTCCTATTGCTCAAATAGCCCCCTTTTCTCCACACCTTTATCACAGACTGCCTCCCCGTTGCTCTCTTCCTCGCTGTCTTCTCCCCAGAAGTCACCTGGCCACAGACAGCTCAGGTGACCGTAGGAGTCACCACTGTCCCCTGCCACGGAGCCTGCGTTGGGCTGCTCCTCTCTGTGACCAGCAGGACCTTCCTGCTGCCTGGCCGGCTCTTGCAATGGCATTGCACCCCTGGGGAGAGGGTGGTATTGCAACGGGGCTGTGTTTTCACTACCCAAAACAGTGAGCTTTCTTTACAGAAAAATGGCTGGTTTGAATGGTTTTCTTCTGTCAGTGAAGAAAGTCTGTGCTTCCAAGCATTTGTGGGGCACAGGCATGGCAGCCACTGAGGGAGCAACACTGGGCCAAGCCAGAAACCCTGCTGGGCAGCACCAAAATAGCCAATTACTTCATAGCCCATTAAAGAGTGACTAGCCTAAAAATTATCCTGCACTAATGGCATCCATCCTCTACGACTCCCTTCCAAGAGACTGAGATGAACCACTCATTTGCAAAATGTCCTCAGATGCAAACACCAGGAAAATAAAAGCTAATAACATCCACTTTTCAAATAAAAAGTGTCAAACAGAAGTCAGTAGGTCTTAGGACACAGCAATGGAAAAAAAAATGCAGAAAGCTAAGTAGCTCCTCTGAACCATTTTTTAACAGAAATGGGAAATATTTTGCCATATTAGATCTTCAGTGATGCTGCTTCTGCTGTGCTCTTTTGGCAATTTGTGAGTTGAATTTGGAACCTGGGACATTGTACTAAATTTGGATTCATTTTAGGGCAGAGTTTAAGTATCTCTTGCTTGTGGAGAAGGAATTAACTTTTTTTTCTCCCCAGTGATATAGTTCGGTATCTTGCACACTAATTTTACAATCATTTGTAAATCAAGCTGTCACCACGTTGGCATGTCTACTTAGAATTACTTTTTCTTAGGCCAATACAAATGATATAATGTCTTTGCTTGTCTGAGGAGGACAAGAACATCTTGTAAGAATAAAATTCTCAAAATCCTTACATAGACATACTTATCTACATCCTGCAAGTAGGTTTTTGTACTCTGTATTCATTGTGAATTTGGAAGTTAAAGAGGCAAACTGAAGCATGCTGCTATAGCTGTGTTCCTGTGAGCATGCTTATAAGTATCAAATAATGAGGTAATCAGTGGACTAAGCAGCTGGTATTTCTATTCATTTTGAGGAGATAAAAATTTCTTTGACTTTAGTTTCATTTCTTGGAAATTGGAAATTTCTCTGATCCTAGTTTCTACTATGTAACTCAGTCTCAAGCAGTGCAGTGCTGGAGGGTGCAGGTTACAGATAAGTGTTTGATCTACAGGCAGCCATATACAGAGTAGCAAACCACCTTTCACTTATACTAAAGTAAAGAAAAAAAAAAACCCCAAGTTCATTATGTAATAAAAAAGTAAGTGGATAAAAACCCCTGCCCAAGGTACTGGGCTGCCTGAGAAAGCCAGTGCAAAACCAAATGCTGCTGGTGAACCAACTGCAAATTGAAACCAAACAACTCCAGAGCAGGAGGTGTTTGGCATCAGCTGCAGGGATGAAGAAGTGTGCAGGGGTAGCTGTCACCCCTGTGACCTGCTGCAGAGTGGCCCCCAGTCCAAGATGCTCAGCTTCAGGGCAGCCCCTGTGCTGAGCTTTTCCAGCACCTGTTCTCCTCCAGGGCCAGGAGAAGCTGTTCTTTGTCTGCCTTCAAGTAATACCCAGAAAAGGGTGGAGACTAATGTATTTTCCATTATCAGAAAAGCTCACAAACAAGAGTTGCTTCCCTGCTCCCTGCCACTCAAAAAGGCTGGAGCCTCTCTGGAAAACAGCCTTGTACAGAGGAACACGGAGGCACTCCCAGGCCAGGGCTGGTAAATACCCGCAGGGAGACTCAGGAGCGCCAGAGGACCCGATATTCATCACCAGGGATTTATGGCTGCATCCAGGGGAGGTGATCCAAAAGCCTCTCTTGTGGCTCCCATCAGTGCCTGTAAGGTCTCAGGCATTTGTCTGAACTGCTGTATTTTCCACAGGACCCAATGAAAGAGAAAAGCCGTGCTCTTTCAGCGATGGCAGGAGCACAGCTGTTGTGGCTGAGCTGACCGTGTCACCCCTCTGGTGCTCAGAGAGGAGGGGTTTCCATTCTAACAGCCCCAATGTGAAGCCAAAACATGGACACCAGCCCAAACCACTCACCTGCATTTTGGTAGGTACTGGGGCCTACATTTGAGAGGATGAATCTTTTACTGTCAGTTCATTTTATGTCCCACTGAATCCCCCTTTGGCCACTTAGGTGTTCTTTCAATTCTGAGGAAGAGTTTGACTTTGGAGCAGCAGAAACTTTGTTGCAAAGAATTTTGGCATTCATTGTGGTCATCCAGTAGTTACAGGGGCTTATAAAAAAGAAGGAGAGTGAATATATGGACAGATAGTGATAGGACCACAAGAAACAGCTTTAAACTAAAAGAGGAGAGATTTAAATTAGATATGAGGAAGAAATTCTTTACTCAATGGGTGGTGATGCACTGGAACAGGTTGCCCAGGGAAATTGTGGATGTCCCATCCCTGCAATTTGGCTGAGGTGGATGGTGCCCTGGGCAACCTAATCTAGCGGGTGGCATCTCTGCCCATGACAGGGATATTGGAACTAGATTATATTTAAGGTCAATTCCAACTCAACCCATCCTATGGTTCTGCATACCTGGGCCTATACCTGCCTATAGGGGGGGCCTATAGGTGTCCCACTAACAGTATGCCAGTTCCAATGGAAAACTTGCTGAGTACTTGAGTCTGAAAATTCTGCCAAAAAGCAGAAGAGGTAATGTGATCAAGCCCAAATATCAATATACTCAAAGTAGTACTTGATTTTAAAAATCACCATCCAAAACATAGCAATAGTTGGGGTTTTGTTTTATGCATTATGCTATGCTGCCTTTGATTTCAAGGTTTTCCTTTCTTAGGCATGAAGGCTAGAAAGACTGGATTCAGATTCAGGAAGAGTGAGACTGTCATGAAACTGCAAAACTTGAGGCGCTAGGGCTTAGCAGAAAACAACATATGTCATGGGATTCACACTCAAATTAGAAAAGTGAGTTGTGCTGCAGTATAACTGCACAGGTGTGCAGAACTGCAGTCACTTCATTGTCAGGAAATACAGTAGAGCTGTCTCTTAACCCTGTATTTCAAGCAAGTATGAGCTGACACTTCTTAACAGCCACCGAATCCAGCCAACAAAACCTGTGGGGCATGTGCTACCCTCCCACACCCTCTGTAGTACCAGAACAAAGGCACACAGGAACTAGTGGGCAGCTGCCACTCAAAGCTGCATCAAGGCTTTTACAAGGAATTTGTCCTGAGGAATATTAAGAAATCTTTCCCTTTAGTTTCCATATCAGGTTTTCAGATCAGTGCTCTTCCCAGCCTCTCCTCCTCCGGGCTGCTCACAGTGTGGAGTGCTCTTTTCCTGTTTACCCTCACATCCCTTTTTATTACTAGGCAGGATTTTTTTTTTAAAGCACACTCAGGCGCCTGCTTGTTTTTTCTAAAGCTCTACAGGGATTTGTCGGCGTCTTTTGCAGCAGGTCATCCTGTTTTCAGACAAAGTTCCTGTCTTGTTAAAAACAATAATTTCTGGATGTCTCTGTACATCTCCTGCTTTTAATCATCCTGAGTCCTTGAGCCATCCACACTCAAAATATTTAGTGTTTGTTTGTAGCTAAAAACAAAAAGGAAAATAAAGGAAGAGCCCAGAGAACATTTCCTTCTGCAAGACAGGAGACCCCTGAGCACTGCAGTAGCGCAGGTCAGCTGTGCATAGGCTGAGGCATGCTCAAGACAAAGGCTGTGATTATCAGACAAAACAGCAGCAGCAGCAACTTTACCATCACTCAAGATGCCTTGCTGCTCAGCAGTTAAGTTGCCTGCAGGTGCCTGAATCACGGGTAAGTGCCAGCCAGCAGGGCTCTGACAGCCACGCTCAGCCCTGGAGCAGACCTGCAGGGCAGAGCAGAGGATGTGCTGGGCCATAGTAGGGCTGGCCCATCTTTCAGGCCCAATCTGGAGTCTGAGCACCTAGAGAAAAAAAGGAGTAACATTGTCTTGTGCAACAGCAATAATTTTCAGACTGATCAAAGCTCTGCATGGCTTTGAAACCCACTGATAGGCAGCAATAAGGCCAGTATCATGCTACATTATTTATTGGGCTTTAATTTTATGTTGAGAGAAAAACTCAAGCAGCCATCTGTCACATTTCATCTATTTGAATTCTGTATATGCCCCCTACTAGTGTATTAAGGACAACTATTCAAAGAGTACATCCATGCTGACAACACCTCTTGAGGTGAGGGGACCACTGTTGTTTCACGTGCATTTAGGCTGGGACTGATATTTTGCATGGCTTCATGTGAGACAGAGGTGAGAGATTACTGTTCATGCTTCCCTTTACTGCCAGCAGCAGAAGGTATTCTCTGTTAGGGGCAGCTAGCACCCCTAAGTTAGAATCCCCTGCTGAGCTCTTCTCTCTGCAGTTTCTCCCCATCACCCTAGTGAAGGAGCACTGCCTTTAAAAGTTAGAGTATGTGAACAAACCCTCAGTAATTGGTGATATAAGATGTCAAAGTGTTTAACAAGTGTATTTAGTACCACTCAGATAGAAATAGTTGGGGGATGTTGGTTCACAGAAGGTGATATGTGTCACCTTAAGCTGGGACAAGAAGTCAAGTCTCTTTCATGTTGCCTCAAGGAGGGGCTGGATCTATCTGCCTGTGCTGCAAGGGGGACTCATGGGAGCAGAGGACTGAACCTCTGAGATCCTGAGGGAGCACTTTCCTCTTACCTGTTGGAAAATGCTGTCATTACATTGGCAAAGGGCAAGAAAATAAACAAAAAATGCCAAGACAAATAAGTTTCCTTACTGGCTCCAGTTTTGCACTATACAAAGCTGCATCTTAAAGGATCTTGGGTCACCTCCTTGGAGCTGAGGGACAGCTTACCTTCAAGTGCACCTCCAGGGTTTTGTGTACTGTTATGTTCAAGGAGGTGATGAAATGTGTTTCAAAATATGTATGTTTAAAGAGGCCATAGCCTGTACCTCCATTAAGAGAAAGGTTTTATTGTGTGCTTCCTGACGCTGAACACTCATGCAAAACCATCATCAATCAAAGTTTCAGGCTTTGGTAAATTTACCCCTGACAGTTCTTATAGGAAGATGTTACACAATCCCTAACCAAAATGCTTTGATCTCCTAAGTCAAAGTCAATATGTCCAGCTGGATAAATAGCATTAAGCCCAGCACTGCTTCCTGTGTAAGTGATAAAAAATTGATAAAATCCTGACTTTCAGAAGCACAGGTGCTTTAAATCAATGGAGCACAGTTCACCAAAGCTATTAATACTACCCCTGGAAGTCTCCACTGGAAGCAAAAAGCTTTGAAATTTTCATGCTCCTTAGTTCAGAAACGGAGTTTAAATTAGGTGTTTTTTAGGCAGCCACAACCAGAGGCTGCCGTACTCTGTGCCAGGATCAGTCAGAACCGTGTCATTTGCTTAACTGGACCAGAGTCCCTGAGCTGAGATTCAGCCTCTGGCACTGCCAGCCTCCCTGCAGGGCAGCTGGATTAGCTTTCAAGGATGTGCTTACAGAAACAGTTTTACAGACTTGTCCCTATTGCCTGTCTTAACCAGTCCTCTCTTCAGACCCACTAACTGTGTTACCCCTCCCTTTCAGGATCCTACCATTTCTCAGACCCTACTCAGTCTCCTTGAACTCTTAACTGACCACCGTGGGAAAATTTCCTCCTTGTCCTTCCCCTTGCACTATCATGGGCCTACAGCCCCTCTTTCTGGGCAAAACCAGGGCTGGTGAATGATGGGGTTCAGGCAGGTTTCCTTCTCTCCAGCTTATTCACTTCCCAACCTTGATAATCTACTACAGATTCTGTTTTACTGCCCATTCCCCTCCTCCCCCAGTAATAATGACATTCTTGAAAGCTTGAGATAAATATCCTGTCACAAACCAGATGATCAGGCTGAATATTACTTTCATCCTCTATGTGACTACTTGTGGGGGAGTGCAGATAGTCTGTTTAGCCATATGAATGGTTTTCCATCAATCACAAATGTCACTGACAGCAGGGCAAAATTTCTTTTTTTTACATAGTCTTTGAGTTGCTTCAGCTGAAGTTGATTTTTGGAAGGTAAAATTCACCCTGGTCCAAGGGCCACTTCATAGCAAATATAGCCCACATGTTCTTATGAAAGTCTTGAAAACATATGCGAAATTTCAGAAAAACATGCACCTTGTGCTAAGGAAATCCTTGGAGGAAATCTTTGACATACCACTCTTAGAAATTAATTTTGAATGAATGAATTAAATCCATCTTCTGAAACACCTATCTGACACACCCATCTTCTCTCTTCCAAGTATACAGTGACTGTAAACTCCTAGATGTGCTGTGTCTTCTAAAAAAACCCCAAAACTGACAACAATAAATTGCTTCCTAGAAACTCTTATTTTGACCTGAAGGGAGGAAAGGAGTCAGAAAAAAAGTCCCCTCTGCCACTTCTCAAGAAGCATTTCTTACTTCCTCCAAATGACCATGCCCACAAAGAAGCATGGGATGCCCTCTCACCCAGCAGCAGAAACAAAAACAGACACCTTGAGTTTTAACAAATGCTCTGGCTGGGCAAATCACAGAGCTAAAGAAAACAGTCTCTATCTAAGAGTATGTCAGCTAAGGCACTTTTTCTCCAAGCTGATAAGAACAGCTCAGACCTGATGAGCAACCTGTTCTCAGAAAGCAGAGCCAGTACTTTTCATGGGGAGCTGTTCTCTCAGGTTCAGCAGCCACATTTTGTCTAGACCTTGCTCCTTCCTCCTTGTCTTCAGCCACAATTCATAAAACCACCCAGGTGAGTAGAAAGTCTCCTGACTGCTCCCAAACATCTTCCTGCTCTAAGGGGTGGCCTTAGGCAAAAGCAGTCTCAGCAAATGCTGCTCCCTGCTCATCAGCACATGCAGCCCTCCCATCACTGTGCCTCACAGCAGACCATGTAGGACACACATCAGATGCCTGGGAATTGCTCACAGGCAAACTTTTCAATCCATAGTGAATGGTGGCAGTCTCATGTTTTTGGAGACCTGAGTGTGCAGGTCAGGTGGGAACTTAGGATGCAAGGGGACAAGGGACATGGGGCTGAATCTGTACAAGTCCACAGGGCAGCTGTTGGCATAGGGGAGGTTTTGGAGTCATCTTTGCCTTACTTGCAATGCCTGGTTGGACCTCAACCTGCCACAGCTGGACCTGATCCTTCTGGCTTGTTTCTCCCATTTCATCTGTATTGTCTCTGTGGTCAGAAGTTCATCTTCCCCTTCTTTCCAAAGGCAGTGTGCTGAACCCAGCTTAATGGATGATCAGATCAATGGGTCAATTCCAAACCCTGAGCATAAAAAGTCCTTGGTTAATTTCCCTGCTATTTTGTCCTTATTTACCTTCTAAAGTAATAGGCAATATATTTTTTCAGGCACTCAGTTGCAAAATCAATATAGGCTTTGCTTTTAAGAGCAAAAAGACAATCAACACCCACCATAGGTCCTATTCCAGGCACTGCTTTTGCCTTGCTATGTCAGCTAACCTAGCTTGAAAAACTGCAGTAACACCACTGATGGTCTTACTCAGATGAGATAAATAGCTTCAAAGTGATTGAATCAAGTGGTATGTCCTCAATAGAGAGGGATGATTAACAGGTAGTAATCAGTATTTTCCCATAACAATGCATCTCTTGGCTTTACCAACTAATAGTGCAGTATCCGTACATTTACCTCTGTAGGTTTTCAGTAAATAAAAAAGTCCAACTAACAAAATGGTTCAAAGGAAATCCCTGTGGTACATTTCTGAGTTGCCCTGAAGTTGAGTGATGTGGGTAGGTGACCTCTCCCTACCTGTTTCTAACAGTTCTTGTCCACCTGTAATAGCAGAAGCATCATGTGTTGTTGATGAATTTAAAGGAGTGGGAGCAATTGTTTTAAAATAATTAGTCTGTTTCTGGATCTAAAATAGATTAATTTTATCACTGAGTGTAGAGAGCTCTTTGAATGCAAGAACTCACGCTTATTTGCCTCCAGTTTTCTCTGAGTAACTACATCAATCCACAGGGGTGGCTCTTGAAGGCACTGAGCTAAAGTGAAGAGCACTCTCATCTCGAAATCTCAATGCAGAAGACTTGGTTCCTCTTTGCATAAATCCTGGGGAAGGAATACGAGGCACTGAGAGTTCCTTTGTTTTTGCTCAGTGGATTTAAGCAATTCCTCCTGCACACATCAGAACAATGAATCCCTTCAGTATACCAGACTACAAGCAATATAAGGCAATCAGTTCATGCTGCAGACCTCTAGAATTTTCTAAGTTTTGGGGAAGCAAATGGGATGATTGCAGCAACTTCAGATTCAAACTTTGATTCTGCTATTTTAAAGAGAAGTAATAAACAACACACCCTCTGAACACACATGCTCCCCTGTATCCAGTTATTACCCTCACATAACGTATACATCATTAAGAGAGAACGTCTAGGCTGAAGTTGTCCTCACTAATTAGAAAAATTTCTGGCCAAAACTGTATTGATTTGAGCCCAAAGAACCGAGGTTCTTTGGTGATTCCTCACCACACACTGTCACTGGTGGAATCCTCACCTTACATACTTCTAGCCTCAGTAAGGACTTGCCAACACACCCAATACACTGAGTGTGGACAAGCACCAACCCAGCTGGTAGGTTGTTCTCACTCTGAACCATGCTGTACACAGCATGTAACAGAGTCCCTCTCTCTGACTGACTTCAGGAAATACACTTTTCTAGATTAAAAAGATCCTGCAGCCATTAGTTGGGCTCTCCAAAATCCACTGACAAGTGCTGTTTTGTTAGATGTTCAGGCATGTCAGCGGGATGCTCAGCACCATTCAGAGCTGTGATCTGGCTCATTAATTGTTCCATGTAGAAGAAAAGACCATACATCAAGGTTATGATAATTAGAAATATTTCATATTTATCCAGATTAAAAAAAAAATTCCATTGACTAGTTGGACTACAGGGTTTTGGTACCGAAGGCACAGTTTGGATTAAAGGAGAAAGAAAACAGTTACCAGCTTTTGTTTATTTCATATTTAATCTCCAGAGAGAAATCTTTTCTGAAAGTGTCGTTTGGACGCTGACCTGGTCTGACTAACTTTGATATATTGATCTTGGCAGACAAACCAGTTCTTCTTTCCCTCTGCAGCACAGAAAAGCAGTTGCCTTGGCAGTGCAATACACCATTCTTCAGTGGGGTACTGAACCTACTCACCTTGAATATAGGATATAACACATTTCAAGGGTTAGTTTGGAGGCTGCACTATCATTCTCCATTGGAAATATTATATAGGCAAAAACCCCTGGCAAATTAAAACTCAAAAAATTAAAAAAAAAAAAAAAAGAAAAGACAAGGTGGGTGTAATGAAAATGCTGATGGGCCCTTGCATTCAGTGGCAGTAATTAGCTTTACCATAGTAAATTCCAGGCATATGGCATATCAACTTTCGCACCTTCTTACATGATTTAAATTGTTCTCATAAATTTTTGTCTCACTGTAACCGTGAAAAATCTCCTCTTTTCTCAAGAATAAAACTGCTCCAGTGTCTTGCCCTGACAACTGATGCTTAAAAAAAAAGCCTCCCAAATCCAGTTAAGGCAATGATGTGTGTTTAATGCAAGAGAACAACAATTAGTGTATTTTTGACTGAAAAGAACTCAGTTAAGCTGCCAGAAATGTCAAAAGTTCCTCGTTACCCTGACACTTACGTAATTGTTCTGCAAACACCCACACACCGGAATAGACCTACTCCACCAAAAATTGCAGGGCTGACTCACTGAGTGTTCATCTACGTATTGAAGACCTAACCATCTAGGATACATCATCCATAGCATAATTCTAATGTGATTTCCCTGATTAAATAAAGTTACACTTTACTCAGGGAAAAAAACCCAAAACCCTCCATATCTTCAAGATCCTGTCTACCAATCACAGAGGAAGCAGCCAAAAATGGCAGCACTGCAGGCAGTGTCTACTCTCCAAAGACTTGCCTGAGCCCCATACAAGGGCAAGGCTCAGATTAGGTGCATCCGGCCATGGTCTGCAGGATTCTCCTTGTTGAAACAAGAAACAGAAGCAATTGTACCTACAACCCACTTAGTTTTAACCTCTCTGCTGTGAAACAGTCACCTTTCTGAGCCAGTTGTCACAGCTAACCATAAACCTTCTTATCTGAAGGAAAGTGCTCCCCTCCATGCAGGTCATCATAACCCTCTACTAAGGCACTAATCTGGTGCACACTGGAAAGAGAGCAGGTAACCACTGAATGCTGCTTCCTGCACTTTTCTTATTCCCATTCAAATTCTGTGGTCATCTCTAGAAATGCTTTACTTCTCTGATCTGATGGGACTGCCACATGAATACTGCAAACTGGGACTAGAAGCAAAAAGAAAATAACCAACCTTTTATTTATAATAAAATAAACCATTATTTACAATGATAACCAGAAAAAAAAAAAACCCTCTACGAAAGAGCAGGGAGGCTCCAGTGTACCACTGGAAAGCATAGGGCTGTAGGTGTCTCTACAACAGTGTCTTGCAAATCCTTGAACAGAGATCTATGAACACAACTTAGCCAGAATTGTGAAACTTTGTGAAAATGGTTTATACTTTACAGTTCTGCTACAAAATGACTCAGAGAAAGCAGTATTTTAATATAATTTACCTTTGTGGTATGTTGGTGACACCAATGTAGCAAATAAGTGACAAAAACTGTGACCATGAGCAGTACTGTAATCATCATGTCATTGTGCTCTGACATACCCAGTGATGACCTGGTATTTGGATGTGACAGTTCTGCTATTAAGTCCTCATGAATACCTAAGCATACTAAAGCCAGAATAAACTTGACAACAGTAACTGTCTTGCCAACATTTGCAGAGAATACACTTGTACACACCCAGCCTTCGAGGTGTATTTTTTACTGCAAAGCTCCTAAATACGGAATCAAAGAACTACACACCCATTTATGGCTTGCCTTGAGATGTATGCCTTTCAAAGGACTCTGTTCCCTCAATATATACTTTTCTGGTAATGTACACAACCCAATATTGCCCCAAACATTTGTAATACTGCTCCACATTTAGGGCACTACCCTTTGCCCACTTGTTCTATTTACATAAAATTCTTTCTACTGGTTTCCCTCTCCTACCAACTAAAGTCTCTCAAGCTTCCAAATGAAATAACCTATCTGATCTGTGGGACTTAGGAGTTGTAGTGACTGACCCCTTGAGACCACTGTAGTTTGGCAACTTTATTTTTATATTTGTTTGTTTGTTTTAGGGGAATGGAGGTGCAAATTGTAGAAAACTAAACCAGAAAGGTTTGTGTGACTTATATCACATTCCACCTCCTGGAAGACAGCACCATGGGTGCTTCAAATTCAGCCTGTGACTTGAGCCCTTTGTTTTTTTTAAACAGAGTAGGACATTTTAGCACCTGGGTCTAGCCATCAGTTTGGTACTTCCCCCTCAACAAGCTTTTAACAGCCTTTTTTGACAGCAGCAGGTCACAAGGGAAAGCTACAGGCTCAGTAATAAGGAAACTCTTACCTCTGTCAGTGTATGTATCCGGTTTGGTGCAGGTCCTGCCTGGCCCAAGAGAAGTCCCTATGAGGGACTTTTCATCTGTGAAGAGTAAAGCAGAAGTGCTAAAGGAAGTTTGCAGGTGTCAGGATGCATAATTGTCCCTGTGACATCCTGGAGCCAAACTGTGTGCTCAGCTCCACGGGATCCCCAGGACACATCTCAGTGGCCGTATAGAAAACAAACTGAAATTGAATTGTTCATGCCTTGGTTGAACCACTAATTGCCTCTCTTTGGAAACAAAATATAAGATAGCTGCATAGCATTTCTTTTCCTGAATATGCCTGTCCCAGGATGAAGATCTTTTTCTTACATAATTTGCTGTCCCTACTCTGCTCTCTGCACAGCTGATTTACCCTGCACTGTGCAAATGCAGCCCTTGTTTACTCTTTTCATGGTCTAGAACAAGCCTTCAGTCATCCCAGGGGCAGGGTTTATTCCCATGGTCAGAACACAGAGATTTAGTAGCAGGGGATTTTGCAAACATAGAGGAAAAGAAACCTTTAGCATTGGAAAGAGAGAGCTGCTTTCCACGCTTCCCTGATGCTGTCAGGTTTGCTTCCTTGTAGGATGAGTGAACGGGACAAAAATGGGACAGTGCTATTGAAGGAACATACTTTGGTGACAGCACTAATGCCTCCCCAGGTAAGCCCACATGTTAGTCCCTAGTTAGCCCTTCAATCAAAATGGGCAGCATTGAAAAGAGATGATAGTATTTTCTTAGCAGCCTCATCTGGTGTAACGTATGTGCCCAGTATAGTGTGATACAAGCTGCCAATGAACAGCAGACAACAGCAGAGAGAAACACCAGCCTGCACAACATGAAAACACTCTTTGGACACTACTGAACTCTTTAGTATTGGCAAAGAAATAATATAAGCACACTGTTGTCTATATACAAATAGCATGATATTTCTGCACCACAGATCAGGAATTTTAGACAAGAATTGCTCTATTCCTTACCTAAAGTAACAGAACCATATATATGCCACCAAATATAATGGTGTATCTGTATTTTCATGCAATCACACACACAGTACAACTTTTATAATTTAGTCTGCTAAATTATAATTTAGCCTGCTTTGATAATTTAGTCTTCTGGTTTTTGCCGCTATTATACAGTCCATTTTTAATTTGAAAGCTATCAAATTAACATGTAATTATAAGAAAAGTGTGAAGACACATAGCCTTCTGTTCTCTTCATGTTTATTATTTTTAACAGACAGTTGCCCACCTGTGCTATGTTTCTGTTGCCAGAAGATTGTAAATCACTGCAAAGTGATACACAGGTCAATGCCACCTAAAATGTCACTAGCAATGGCAGCATGGGGTGGGAAGGAAAGAAAGAAGAAAAAAAAAAATTACAGCACTTGCCTCTATGCTTGGCCAATACACTGTGAGTCTTGCTAAATGTGTGCCTTGCACTGCCCTTCTACAAGTTTAGTTTTATCCTCTAAGAAGAGAATCCAACAGCCAGCAGTGATCTGCTGTCAAGCAGAACTGCTCACCTTTGCACACCCTAAGGAACAATTTGGAGAACTCATGAGCTGCATTCAGAAGGAAAACTCGTTTATACCACAAGGAGTCAAAAGGAGTCCTGTTTAAAAAATGCATGTCTGTGGTAGCTGTTAAGTATTTTAAAGTATCATTCCTAAGTAATTGCTAATTACATTACTTTATTACAAGGCACAATTAAATATGTGCTTGAAGTCATCCAGCTATTTGCTGTTTCAAGGAAAGCACTTGAGTCAAAAGGATTTCCTAAATGGAGTCATTCAAGTGTTTTATTTCTCCAGCTTCAGGAATTATTTTAGATGTGAATAATTGGACATTGAATAACCAGTTAAATGTCATTTCCATAAATTGTTTGTACTTTACATAAATAAAATGTTTTCTAGGACACTTTTTTTCTCCCTTTGAGACACCTTGCACTAACCACTCACACCAAATGGTACTCTACTTTATGGACAATTTGGTCTAGGATTATTTGTGTATTTCTATTTTCAAATAGATCATTCACAGAAACACAGACATACATTGATTTTTCACTTTTACTGAAACTAAAGGAGCTGTTAGAGATAAACCTGAAGGTGAGAATCACAGACTGCAAGGTAAGCATGTAAAAGAACAGGCTTTTAGGTTCTACCTAAAACAATTACAGGTTCCACCAGGCACAATTTAGAGACAGCAAAGGGTACTGAGCAGTTCCAGAGTGCAGTTTGTCCTCTCTGGAGAACTTCTGAAAGTGACAAATGAGAGGAAATAAGTAGGTTAAAATGAACCTCTAACTTCCAGCATTTAAAGCTGAATGACCTTTTAGCGAAATCACAGGCATTTGCTGGTTCAGTCAAAGCTGATAGCCATGATCCTCAAAATTCATGCCTAAGTATGATCTGCCAGTGGAGAAACCTGTCTTCACTACATTTTCCAAGCTCTTGCACTTCCAAAGTTGAGTTGAATTGGCATCTCACCCAAATTCCCGATGCCAGCGTGTGTTATGCTCCTTGGCCTTCTCCAGCAGGCAGTCCCAGAATGTTCTTTGCTTGCCTGAAGTTAAACACTGCAGATACAGAAGGTGAATTTGATTCAGGTCATCAATGGGACATGGAAAATGAAGGCTGGAGCCCCTGCTCTTGTAAATATTGATTGATGCAATGTGGAAAAGGAGTGAACAAAGAAGCAGAAAACCCTTTCCTATATATTTTATGCCCCATCTTCTCATAGAAAGACATACTCATATCAAATTCTGCTTAAATTAAGTAGAAGAGAAGCATGAAGCTGTATCTTTAGAGGAAGAAAGCATTTGTATAAGAAAAATTCTTATCCCTGATGTCTAATGCAAGAAGAAACTTCATCAGTACTTAGTCTTCTGAGGATGCCTCTGCATCACTGCCTCAGTATTCCAGACTGTGAAGTGTCTCAGAGTGACCCAGTTGGCCTGGTTTCAGAATGTCATAGATACCTGCCTTTTTGGTACTTCTCTCTCCCATTACACTATGTAGATAGCCTGTCTAATTCAGGGCCAAGGCTTCTATTACAAGGAGAGATATGAAGGAATTGGGCAAAGCAAAACTAAATTTTAATTGTTGTAATTCATGCAATGCTCTTGTCCTCTGTGTCTACATGTCTGGCCAAGACAAGCTCAGGTCACAAGCACTCACAGAGATCTATTGGGCCCTCTATGCATGCTACAAATGAGCAAAAATGGTCCAAACGCCAGCAAAATAGGCTATTTTTTATTAATAAGTTTTGAGCTGGACTGAAGAAGTCTTATTTGTGGACAAAGAAGTGAAAAAAAACAAAAAACAACAAATAAATAAATAAATAAACACATGTCTCTCCCCATCCAAAAAAAAACATTTCAGAGTTGAAAACCTCACTGCCAGAGGCTGGGTGAATGAAGGGATCATGGTTGACAGGAATAAGCTCTTCTCACTGCTCAGGTACTACAAAAACTTCTAGAAGTTGAAGGATAAATGGTCTCCTGGTGAAGCTTGGGTTGTACATCTGGTCTCTGACAAAGCATCAGATGGTAGCATGGTTAACTGAATCTGCTCCAGCATCCCTCATAGACTGACAGGACAGAGTGGTTCAGACAGAAAGAAGAAAAGGGAGTGCATACATGCATGCAAACAGAAAGACAACAAGGTGGCACATAGCTCTCATTGTCCTTTTGAGTTCTTCAGCTGAGGAGAGGCACTACTGAGGGAGCTACTACTACAAATTCAAAGGGCACTATTTGTATTTGACTGGTTTAGCCCTGCTGCAGTGCAAAATCTCCTGCCTGGGTCCCAGGTCACCAAATGCCACCCTCAGACTACTGCCATGCAATGAGCAGGCTATAGCTACCACCATTACAGGTCTGTCTGCAGCTCCACTCCAGAAATACAACTCTCTGGAGTATGCTTCATCTAACATCTAAATGCCTTATACACTTACCCTAGAACATTCGTAGTATTTCCGTCAAAACTGAGAGTACTAACGGTAAAAAATATCTTTAAATGCTATCATTACTTGTTATAATAGTATTTTTATACTGCTAGGCAGGTATCCCACCCAAGAAATGCTTAAATAAATAAAAGCAAAGGCTTCTGCTCTCCAGTTTGATCTGCCAGTATTCTGGACATTAAAACAGCATACTCTGAACGTATCAGAACAGCAAATGAAGCACCTGGTAAGAACAGCCTGGAAAGTCTTTAACAAGAGAGGACAGGTCCATAGTGGGCAAGGTGAGCTGGACCAGTTGCCCGTGCTGAGCCATGGGACAGGGTGTGTGGTGTGCCCGGTGAGTTGAGCATCAGTTCAAGGAAATCTCCGGGCTAAAGGGCGAGGCAAGGTGTGTGTAACACTTCAGTCCCGCTTTCGAGCCTCTGAAAAAGGTAGCAAGAAGGGATCCTCTCAAAATCCCTGCTGGGGTGGACGTCGTTAATGCCTTCTGGGTGTCAGCCTTGCTTGAAACTACAGCGATTGATGTGCCAACTTTAATTAACATTACGGGTATTTTCTTTGTGGAACACACAAGACTGCCCGTGCAACTATCTGTTCCCAGGGTCTCACTCTCCAGTCACTCACCACCTAAAGAATCTCCTTCATCTGGGGTTAAAAACAGTGAGCCCTGAAGCGCAGTAGCAGTGGAAGAGAGATTAGCCTCTCCTGGACAATTTTATTTCAAAGCAGATGTTGGTGGCAGGATTAGCATTTAGGCCAGGCTTCTCCTGATTTATTGTCGCTCCTCGCTTTTCCCTTACCCATTTGCTAACCCGCACCTTGGAACCGCCGCTCCCGGTTCAGCCTCCGGCCCCAAGTCGCCCCCGGCCCCTGCTGCCCCGGCGCCGCTCCGACGGGCACCGCAGCCCAGCCCTCCCCTCCGCCTCCCGGTGCG
>WBNO01002116.1:35471-83344 GCA_013400575.1 Peucedramus taeniatus | reverse complement strand
GGCCGAGGGGCGCTGCGGGCGGCGGCGGGGCAGCGCAGCTAAGGAGGGGAACGCGAGGCAAGGGGCACCGCCACCGCCGCAGCTCTTCCATGCTGAGCCGGGGAGCCCCGCTCGGCGGCACGTTAATTGGATTTCATTCACTCGTGGCGGAGGAAAAGCCCAAGGGCTCGGGCTGCAGCGGCGATTAGGCAGGTTCATTCAGGGATTCATTGACAGAAAAAAGAGGAGACAGGGCAGGCTGGCTGCGCGCACGCAGGCACACACACACACACACACTCTCACACACACGCGCGCCGGGGCCGGGGCTGCTTCTCCCTCCCCGTGACTCCACCGCCGCCCGGCGCGGGGGAAGCGGCGCGGGGGGGACTGCGTGATTCATTTTCCTGGGGCGGAGGGAGATAAGTTGTGCGGAGTTAGAGGGGTGCAGCCTGCCCGCCGAGCCAGCCGCATGCCTCTGTGAGAGAGAGGGGCGCTTCCAGAGCACGCTCCGCTCCCCCCGTCCTTCCTCATGCTAGATACGTTCAGACCCGTCCCTTTCGCGTCGGAAATGGCGATTAGTAAATCCGTGGCGTGGCTGAACGAGCAGCTGGAGATGGGCAACGACCGGCTACTGCTGATGGACTGTCGGCCGCAGGAGTTGTACGAGTCGTCCCACATCGAGTCGGCCATCAATGTGGCCATCCCCGGCATCATGCTGCGGCGGCTGCAGAAGGGCAACCTGCCCCTGCGGTCCCTCGTCGCCAGCAGCGAGGAGGACCGGGAGCGCTTCGCCCGCCGGTGCGGCACCGACACCGTAGTGCTGTACGACGAGCACAGCCGCGACTGGAACGAGAACACGGGCGGCGAGTCCGTGCTGGGGCTGCTCCTCAAGCGCCTCAAAGATGAAGGCTGCAAGGCATTTTATCTGGAAGGTGAGAAGGGCCGCTCAGGGCTGGGGGAGAGATCTCTACCCGGGTAAGAGGGAGGGGGGGATGCGGTCTGCAGCGTTCCCCGGGCAGTGGATTGATGCGCCAGGAGAGCACCGACCTGGGTAGGGGGCTTTTCCCCCTACTCCACACCTCTTCCCCTCTCCTGCTCCCCCACCTCCCGCCTTATCTTCGCATTGTTTAAAGAAACCTTGATGTCTGAAATCACTATGGCAGCGTGGGGAGGACAGGACTAACGGGGATTCCGGCATGAGCCTGGCAGAAGGAATTGCCGCCTAGACACCTCTCCAGCGGTCCCCGCAGGGCAAAGCGGTACAGAGCTTTAATCTTGAATGTGCTGAGCCCTCCACCGCAGCGGAAGATTTTCTTAACCCTTCCTTTAAGTTAGTCTGTCTGCGTTGAGAGTGTAACATTTTTTTCCTTCCTTTTCCCGGAGCTCGAAAGGGTGCAAAACAGACACTCCTTAACAGATAGGGCTGTACCAGGGAAGTAAGTTGGCGTGCCATCTTATATCAGGTTGCATTTTTCTCCTCTTTGCTTTTCTCTCCAGGTGGTTTTAGCAAGTTCCAGGCCGAGTTCGCCTTGCACTGTGAAACTAACCTAGACAGTTCGTGTAGCAGCAGCTCTCCTCCTTTGCCAGTCCTGGGTTTGGGAGGCCTCCGAATCAGCTCCGATTCATCATCCGACATTGAATCTGACATTGACAGAGACCCCAATAGTGCCACCGACTCCGATGGCAGCCCTCTCTCCAACAACCAGCCTTCCTTTCCGGTGGAGATTTTACCCTACCTCTACTTAGGCTGTGCCAAGGACTCCACTAATTTGGATGTTTTAGAAGAGTTCGGTATTAAATACATCTTGAATGTTACTCCTAACCTGCCTAATCTCTTCGAAAACGCCGGTGAATTCAAGTACAAACAGATCCCGATCTCTGACCACTGGAGCCAAAATCTGTCTCAGTTCTTTCCTGAGGCCATCTCCTTTATAGGTAAGACCCGGTTACTGGCTAACAGCTCCATGTCAGGAGGCAGAATTCGTTATCTTTTGCAGAATTCGCGAATTTCGGGCTAGAAGCGGTAGCAACATTTATGGCTGTCTCTGGGGCATGCCCCGTTCTCTGATTTTTAAAGCCGGCTGAAGTTGAGGGGCTGTTGGGGACTGTTAGGGGGGGAGTTAATTGAGAAGTCCCGGTGAATTGTAAGCGACCTTTGCAGGGTTGCACAGGCAAACCTGATTTGTCTGGCTGTGGAATTCCTCCTTGGGTCAATTGTGTTGGAGCTGGAGACTGAGCTCTGCACATGTTGGGGGATCTTCTTAAACCACTTCTTGGCGGGTGGGGGTCGGGGGCAAATGAGCCTGGGGTCGATATCTTATTTGATCTTTTTCTTTGTTGATGTTAGTTTTGGGTTTGTTTGCTTTTGTTGTTGTTTTATTCCTTTTCCCTTGAGGTTACTGAAGAACAGTATAATAAAAAGAAACGATCTGGGAATCTACCTTTAGCTTTTAAATGCAAGTTATGAATAAGCGGTGTCCTTGGCAACTATATAGCCAGAGTTTAAATTAAATCTACTGGTAATAATGATACACCTCTCGGGCTTGGTGCCTCGGTCCGCCGGCCCTCAGCCATTACCCGTCGGCTCTGGAAATCTGTACCCTTGGGCCCAAGGAGATCTGGTTGAAATCTGCACTCTCCTTCGTTTTGGGGAGGACTCAAATTGCCCCATCGGGGTGCGATGGGGTGGGCATTGCATTATCTGTTGGGAAGCTGTGCTATAATCCGGTTGAATGATACCGGTAATAGTGGAGAATGTAGGTAATCTGAGCCTAGCAGGAAGAAATGTGGGCTAGAAGCCACAAAGAAACTAATCTCCAGGCATTGTAATGCATTTCCTATTACAAAGGAACCCATTTTCAACCAATGTTGACATCCTGTTCCTCCTAATGGGCTGTCCCCTGTGACTTCCCTCATTCTTTTAAAATGCCTGAATACCTCCATTGTTAGCTGCACAACAGTTGAAGAATAATTTAATAGACCTTTGCAGTCTGCTGGTCTGTATAAAGCCTTTCAGTGACATATTGCAGGATTTCCATGCTGGGGCAAGGGGACTGTAAGAATTAAAAGGCAAATCTCCAGGCAAAACCCCTGTCTTTTAAATCTGACTTTTAAAACAGTGTCATGCAGCGTGTCCTGCTCCCTTTGTCTCATTCTTAGTTTTCTCAGCTCTTGGACTTTGGTAGTAGGGGGAGCGGATTCTTCTCTTGTCCTGGTTTTAAGCCGCTAAAGTTAACTCTTGAGTTCCACTGCTGGCCGCTGGGATCAGAATTGTACTTTCTTCCTACTTGATACTAATCTCATTTGTGTTGAGAGATCAGTTACCAACCCTCTGTCTTACGTGTCCTTCTCTGCCTCTTCGTACAGATGAAGCACGGGGGAAGAACTGCGGCGTCCTGGTGCATTGCTTAGCAGGGATCAGCCGCTCGGTCACAGTGACGGTGGCCTACCTCATGCAGAAGCTGAACTTGTCCATGAATGATGCCTATGATATTGTCAAGATGAAGAAGTCCAACATTTCACCCAACTTCAACTTCATGGGTCAGCTACTGGACTTTGAGCGGACTCTGGGACTGAGCAGCCCCTGTGACAATCGAGTGCCGAACCAGCAGCTGTACTTCACCACCCCTTCCAACCAGAACGTCTTCCAGGTGGATTCCTTGCAGTCCACGTGAGCTCCCAGCACCTCCCTTCTCCTGTCCATTTCATGGGATCACTCCTCAATGGTTTCTCTTTGGCAGTGATAAAGAAATGCAGCTTTCTCTTTTTCTGGCCTCTGCTGTTAAAAAGCAGCTGCCAGAGCAGGCAACGAAAGGTTACACAGTATGGAATCGGCTATTGCGAAGGGAGGGGAGTGGCGAGCTCTCTGGGCAGGACCGTGGTGACCGGGCAGCGGGTGGGCAGTGCGTTCATCCCTGCTTGGGCAGTAGCCGGGTCCGAGGACTTCCCGTGGTAGGGTGAGGCTGGACAGGCTGGGCACGTGTTCTCCAGAGGCTGGAACTGTCCTTCTGCCCTCTGCTCTCAGATCTGTGACACACATCTTTGTCTTCAGTGAAGACTGGTTATTTTTGTCTGTTTGTTTGTTTTAATTTAGAGGAGCCAAAGAAAGATTTCAGCTTAGTGAATTTGGAGTACTTGTTTGCTAGGAGCTTGGTAGTATTCTACTTGATCAATGTAAATATTTAACCTTAAATTTATTTGCTTTTTTTTTTTTCCTTAATTCACATGTACTCAAGAAATCAATCCAAGGGACACCTGTGTTTTTGTTCTTTTCATAAATTTTGCTTTGTTTGTTTGTTTGTTTTAATTGCAAAGAATATATTTGCAGCATGCTGAATTTTATTGAAGCAAGCTTTCCATGAGGGAGAAATGGCAATGGTGAGAAGTTTGCAGATCAGGTTTTGTGAGCAAGTAGAGTCTCTTCTATCATATATCTTTCTTTTCCTTGTGGTGATTTTTTTTTTCCACATGCTTTTGATGTAGGTTCCATATGATATATATATATATACACACACACATATATATATATATTTAAATTAAATTAATTTTTTGCCTTACCTTTTGTAAATAGATCATCTGGGAGGAGGTTTGTCTTTGAATGCAAAAGATTTTTTGATCACTTTTTAAAACTTTCAGATGTGCTAAACAGTGCATTACCTCTGTACAAATTCTTCAGGGAGCTTCACCTCAAATGCAATATTTTGCGTCTTTTTTTTTTGTATAAAACTGGAAGTATGTGCGAGCATTTGTACCTGTGTGTACGCACAGTGAACCTGCACATGGTTGCCAATAAGGGAGAGTCTAATCCACAGTGTAAAAGTTTTAAGATGGAATTTATTATAAGAATGTAAAACCTTAAATTATTAATAAATAAATAACTATTTTTGGCTATGGAGAAGCTGGCTGGTTTATTCCCCCTTCCCCCTCTGTGTAGTTGTGGTTAATTGCACATACCCATATGGTTATGTTTAAAGGCAATAATTGCTCTCAATAGCTTTTGTACATCCCCTAAGACAATAAAACCTTGATTTCCCCTTTGGTCCACTGGTGCCTAAATGAATAAACAGTGAATGTGCTAGATTCTCATCTTGCTTTGGTGAAGGGAATGCTTTTGAAGACCTGTAGGTTAATTACAAAATATTCCAGCATCTCTTTGCAATACTAGGAATGCACCTGACTCTGGGCCATAATTTTTTTCTTCATTACTGTTTTCTCTTTTATTATTAAGAGTAAGGAGGTGTTTTCTGGCTTTGTTTATGAATTTTGGTCACTCAATTACAGATGCCAGGAGATGGGTTCATGCTCCGCTTAGCTGTCTGGCAGGAACTCATTTCACAGACATTCATCAACAGTCTGCAGCCTGTAAATGATTTTTCTGCTGCCACTCAGCCACCTTGCCACTTAATGAAGGCAAGGAGGAAAAGTCTATGTATACCCTTAGTCACCTCGTTTCCTCTTTGGACCTTTCAAGCGGTTCTGTCTCTGCAGAAGGAAAAAGGGGGATTATAGCAATTGCAAAACTTCCTGCTGCAACTTATATTCATTAACATCCTTCCTGATGATAACTGGCCCAAGGCAGGGTGGTGCCAAAATCTGTGTGCAGCACCACAGTGAGGGGCTGCGGCTGTCGGCTGAGGTACTGCAGAACTCCTGGCAGCCAAAGGACATTTGAAGTAATTTTAGAAACTGCAAGTGTGTGAAATGAAATGCAAACAAAACATGGGAAAAAAAGTGAGTCAGTGTCTCATGCAGTGGCCTAGATTGAGTGCATAAACTGTGAAAGTAGAAGTGGGTTGCAGTTAAACTTGGCTTGTGCTAATCCAGTTTTGAACGGTTTCCGCTCTTGGCATTCCCTATGCTGTTCTGTTCAAAGTGGAGATTTGCAAGCAGCTCTAGCAATTTCCTGTCCAGCTGCAGCTCAAGTGACTCCCTTGTTTGGTTTTTTTGGTTGTTGTTGTTTTTTTTTTTTTTTTTAATATGGTCTGTGGATAATTTTAGCCAGTTTCCTCTTTGTGGATTATTAATCTGCTTTCCTTGTAGAACCTGCATAGCTGTGTCCCTACTGTTCTGCTGAAGTTAACAGATGGCCTCCCCGCCACTTCCTCTCGTTTTGCTATGGGTTTGTTGTCAGGCCACTTCTGAAATTAATAGTGTTTTCTGGCCGGCTGCCACAGGCCATTACCACAAAGGGGAAGTAACACATCTGAATAGCAGGAAGCCGGGCAGGGTCACAGCGTGAACTGAACCTGTTGAGTGCAATCAGACCTCTCCCGTTTGGCAAGTGTAAGGCTCCTCTTCCCTCCCCCCTTTTGAAACGCCTTGCACAGAGAAAGGGCTGACACCAAATGCCTCAGCTGTTTGCACGGGCAAATACTTCCGGCTGAAGGAGCTGCGAATGTTAGTTGTGACTAGGTGCCCCTTAAGGTGAGGAGGTAAAGAACAGGATCTGGCTGTGTAGCCCAGGGGAGGAGAGTTTTGGCTTCTTCTGCAAACTGCTTTGAAAAGTTAATGCTCACAAGGGCTTCCTGCTTCCTTCCTGCTGCACCGAATGACTAACACCAAATGGGTACTTCTGCAATTCATCATTTTTTGTGACAAGCAAGCACAGCAGAGCTTTGCTCACAGCTAGACACACACACACAGCAGAGTCGGGCTGAAAACTTGTTCCAGATTTTTCCTTGAGCGAGGCCCGAACCAGGGCTGTTTCAGACCCTTGGCTGAACTTGAACCAGACTGCGTGACAACAACTTTGGTCACAGGCAACCCCAAATTACAAGTGGAGCCAACCCAAAACCTGGTTCAATGATTTTGCTGGGAGTGTTCACAGTCATAGGCTGGCTCCGAATTACGAGGGTTTTGGAGAAAAAGTGATGAGGGCTCTTACCAGCAATGTTCACCCTCCCCACAGAGGTTCCCAAATAACTCTGAGCATGGTGCAGGGAATGGCTCATCCTATGTCAGCACTTGCCTACATCAGCTTTTCTCAGCCTGGGTTCTGCTTGCTTCTGCAGTGTGTGTCCTGGTTACTCCGTCTATCCCCTCCCCAGCGCTTGTTTCGAAATAATTCCCTTCCTCTGTCCCCTGCTTCATTTCAGTCCTTGCTGGGATGGGGTAGAGGTCTCAGACTTCTGAGGGGTTTGGCAGCTATTGCAGTTCCTCAGCTGGTAAAGTAATTTGTGAAGGGAAGAATAAATCCTTTGTGCCTGCAGGGACAGGCCTGCTGTGTATAGGAGGAAAGAGGAGAAATGTCCGCCCTTTGCAGCTAACAAAATCACAACCTGCCTCTTCATATTATAATGTAGTAATGTGAGGTAAGGAAATCCTTCAGAAGCTGTGGAGATAATAGGAAGGAAAACTGTACTCTTAGGAGTGATCAGAGCTGTCTCACATGACCCATCTACCTTTAATACGAAGGATGAAATTGTGTCCTGTGGCATCCTGTCCCATTTGCTCTGGTAAGGTCAAGGTTTCCATTTGTGTTTGTGTGCACACTTTGCTTTTCATTTTCTGTGCAATGGCAACATGTGACTCATTGTGTTGGTTCCCCTTCTTGCATTTCCTCTTTCCCATTCACACCCTTTCAAACTGCTCTCTGCCTCCTTTCAAAATGTCTTAACTCTCTCTGGTTTTTGCTGCAGTAGCCATAATTTTCCCCATATTCTTTCTTGTGTTTCTTTTAATGCTGCTCTTCCTCCTATGCCTTCTAATTTTCCACAGGTCTTTTCTAGGCTCTATAGTTCCAACTTTTCCTTTGTATTCTTATCCTCTCTCTTTTCTCTGTTATTCTCTTGCTGTTTTCTTCATATTTCCTAAATCAACTCATCTTTCTGCCAGCTTTAAGCCTGCCTGCTCCTCTTTGTTTTCACATTGAAAAACAGAATGAATCTTATGGACTCAGTCAGTTATAGTGAGCTACAGGAAAGGTATATTTTAGAGGAAAAAGTAAGAAAACACTACTGCTGTCCTCTTGCCACTTCCTAGCAGATGACATTATTTCTCATCTCTGTGCCCTGTCTCTGTGTAGATTTGGCCCCACATGGCTTCCCTGGGTTCTCTCCGTAGCTGCTGCTAACAGAGAAGGCAGGCATGAGGAAGCAGCATTTCCTTTGGGCCTATCCAATGTCAGAGGGCATTGACTCCCCATTTGAAGAGAAGGGAGTGGTGAGGAAAGTGGGGCGAGACAGAAAATGTGTCCAACAAAGGCAGCTCTGCTATCAAAACTGAAGCCAGGTTTAACAACCGTGTCTGGATAACATTCTTCAGCTTCTCTGAAAAGCTTATCCAAAAATTTTTCCCTGTTGAGAAGCATGATGACACTTTATTCGGAGCTCCAGGAAAAACAATTGTATGTGAATGCTTAAAGCTACAGCTTAAGCCCTCTCTCCACACTGCTATAAATCACTGAAAGCTGTGCCTGAGTGAAGATGGTGGAACAATTTGCTAAGCTCAGTTCTGTGCCCCCACAGACCTTGGATGTGCGTGCTCAGCATTGCTCAGTTACCCCATGAACACAAGTATGGGGCCAGCCCCCTCCATTGTGCAGCAGCACATATGGGACATTCTGGGACTTCAGTGAGATGCTGCACTCAAGAAAGGTCTCTGAGTTTGCTCTAAACACCTCGTAGCCAAAAGGAAATAAGGACTACCCATTAGTGTTTTTTTCATGGTGTGTGATGACTTGGGTTTGTATAAACTCTGCCCTTTCCTGCTCCTGCAACAGCCAGAAATGGAGAGTGCAGCATCATACGTCTCCTTTCTTCATTGCCAAATTTGAGAGATAAGCATGTGCTGTAACTTAGCAGATAATACAGACAGAAGGCTGGTATGGGAGCTGCCCTCTTTTGAGCGAAGTGCTTGTCTCTGTAAGGAAAGGAAAAAACCGTGTTAGATGCTTTCTGTTGTTTGTTATCGTAGGGATCTGCAAGCGCTGAGGGAATTTTGAAGTGCTCACAGCCATAGCTTTTCCTCATAAGGCAAAGATGAAGGATGTTGACTTACCACTAACACAAGGAGATGATTATCAGATGGAAAAGGGGGGTATGGAGTCTGTTTAAGAAATATTTCTTAATGACAGATGTTGCATTCAGGACTATATTTGAGAGATGCAACAGAAAGTGCGCCCTGCTCTCCTTCACAGCTGCGATCCCCAGGACGCAGGAAGCGTAGGAAAATGCTGGCGCTCTCCCATCCCTAAGCTGTTCTGGCACTGTAGATACCAGCACACAAAATGATGCTACATGGGAGGTCTGTTTACCGTGATGTGGAGACCACTGTGAAGCACTTTGCTCAGTTTGCCAGAGACACAAGTGTTTTGCAAAGTTCTCCCAAGATCTTCCATCTTCCCAAAAGGGCAATGTCCTTGCTTAACTTCCAGACTCTTATTTTAATGAAATTTTCTGGTTTTCTGTTAAAACCCTGTTTTGGGGTATTATGGAAGTCTGTTTTTTCATCTTTTTTTTCTTGCTGACCTCAACTCTGTAGGAAACGAATTCCCATCTGCAAGTGAAGCCATCTGAAAAACATTGCTGGCTGACAGTTTAAGCAAGGCAAAAGTTCTTATTGTTTGAAGGTGGCAGTTTTTACCTTTGCTGGGAAATGACATCTTACCAAAACCAGAGTGGAAGCACTAGTATTCAGTATTTGTGAAAACATGTTTGTTGTTCAGTAGGTACATTGGGCGTCTAAATGATACGAATCAGTGTAACAGTAGAGACTACCAGTTAGGCTTTGCCACAGACTGGTGTTCATAACACTCTTGAACCCCTTGAAGACATTATCTGTCTCTGTTTGGGGACCATTAAGGCTATAAGTGGGGTTTTTAGTTACTTTTTTCCCTGCATACAGTAATGTTATAGTATTCTGAATTAGATATAGATCTAGAAAGTCAAGATGGCTCAATGTGGTGAGAGAGAACTTTTTTCCTTATTTATAAAAAAAGAGAATTTTAGTGTCCTGGGGACCTACTCACATTAAAAAATAAAAATCATGACCACTGAGACTTCAACTATTGTTTGATTGATTAGGATTTCCTGTGTTAACAATGGTCTAAATTGCATTTTCTGTGTCAGTATTTCTACCAAATGAATTTGTTTGAGAGGTTTCTAGGCCAGCCTGGCTCTTTGTGAAGAAACACAGCACATCACCTCTCATCTAGTCTAAAATTCAGCCCAGCATTGAGCTGATATTCTATTTAAGCATTAGAAATTGAGTAACGCTTGGATTCTGTACAGGATGTTTTTGTTATAAATAAAGACTAAATGTGTCTGATTTCTTGAATACAAATCAGGAACAACAAATTAGTGTTTCACACACCTTTACAATCCTTCACTTAAGTTTTTTTGATTCAGTGAAATTTTGCAGGCTACTGTATGTGAAGAAATATTTTTTGTATTTGCAAATTGCTTTCAGAGCAGAGAGTAGAAAATGCCTATTATTAATGTGGACCAATTCTTCTTGAAAGAAACTTCTCAGAGGTTTACAGCTTTGCTAGACTTTGTTTGGACTTGAATATAAATGCCTCAGGCTAGTCTAAAAAGATGAAAAGAAATTAATATCCCTCTGAATATGTCATTCTAAAAGACTTGGCCTTTTTTTCTGAAGAAAATCCCTTGTTTTTTTGTCTGTGTAACAAAATCTGTTACTGTTTCCTTGAACATCCTCAGCTTTCTATGCCTGGAGGAAGGAACTTGAAATCTGGCAGGGTGTGTTGAGATGTGCTTGGTGCTGCTCCCCTGAATAGCTCCTCTGGCCCAAGATTTGAGCTGTTGGAAGACAGTGGTTTGAACATGCCAAGCAACTGAATTTTCATGAGCAACTTTCTTTATAAGTTATCAGTGATAAAATTTAGCTGAGCTTGCCCTTGGTGCTGAGTTGCAGGCCTGCCAAGCAGGGACAGCATAGCACACTCTGAGGAGGGACAGGATTTGTGATGCTGCATCTGTGAGGGGGAGGATTGTACAGTAAGTCTGCCCCAAAATTGGTAAGTTTGATTGGAGACCTATACTGGACTTCTGTATACCTGAGCAGTACCAATCACATCTGCCTCAAACATCCCTGCACTGTGCAGCATAAATACTTTTTACATCCCTGTTTTCCCTGAATAAAATATTAACGGGGCCAGTCAGTTAAGAACAATTTTGGTGTTAGGCAGAGAAGAAAACACACGTCAGCCGACAGAAAACAGAGCACTCTGGTGATGTTGCTGGAAAGGCCAGAGATGAGAAAATGTAGTTGTTTCTGGGGCTCATTGTCAGTTAAATTTTGTATGTTAAAGTGTCTCAAGTGGCAGCTAAGTCTATACATTCTTCTGTAAGATTCAAAGTGCTTGACATTGCAACCTTAATAATATTCTTTTAATAGTGTTTTTGTTTTATGCCAGCAATAATATTTCAACTTCTCTGTTGAGGTCTAAATGAATGACATTCCTATGGCTTTACACAAGAGTGGCAGAGATCACACTCAAGCAGTGTTTGTTATTACAGTATTAAGGTTTTAAAAGAGTCTGCCAATTATGATGAAATAAAATTAACAGGTTTCCTTTTTTTTTTTTTTTTNGTGTGTGTGTGTGTGTGTGTGTGTGTGTGTTTCAAAGTGTATGTAAGCTTCCTTTGGCAGGGATTTAATCCATCTGGTATCTTTGTACAGTGCCTTGGCTAATGTGAGCTGGTTACAGCTATGGGATATTACTGTGGTGGTAATAATAAACATAATAATTATCTGAGGTCAAAAGAAAATTTACTTTTTCCCTGAGTCCTGCACAGCCAGGTACAGTGTGCAAGTTGACTTAAACAAAATGCATGTTGCTATATTCCATAATTACCATTTTACATCCTTGGATTGCTGACTCTTACAGCAGAGTTTAGTGAGCTAATCCTGGTTAACAAAGTTACTCAAGTGTTTAACCACTGGCAAAATCAGATGCTGGGGCATTCTTTTAAATGTGACAACACACTGTACACCATTGGCTGCATAAGAATTGATAATATCCACTAATGATTGAAGAAGCTAGGGATTCTTGGACAGGGCAATTTCTCACATTACTAGAGATTTCTGAATTAACTGAGGAGCCAAATGCTCTTTTGTTCTGGGTGCTCAGTGCAAAGGAAGAAGAAGTAGGTTTTTTGGGAGGTGCAGAGCCCTCACACCCTAGTGAGTTGGTTCCACAGAGAATCAAACAGGGAACTGAGGCAATTGAGTCCTATATCTTAAGCCACTTAAAAGACCATCCTACACTTTTGCTTTTGAGAGCATCACAGACAGGACTCACGGTTCATGTAGCTGCTGCGCTATAAATGGAGTTCCTGAAATAAAGCTGAAGTAATGCAGCAATGAATCAGGCCCAGGAGCTGTGCATGTGAGTGCCATTACTTCAGGGAAAAAAAAAGAAAAAACAGACTTTTTAATGTGTTCCTGTAAATGTGAGTTAGTTAGTCAAGAAACATAGAAATGAAACTATATTATTCCAAAGTGAATGTCAGATGATTCTGTTCTTTGCACCTTCTATCTACAGTGAGGATGAAGATTGAATCATTCTCTGAAGAAGCTTCTAGTTGGTTTGGTGTCTTGTGTGTCTACCTAGAAGTCTCAGTTTTTGTCAGGCAAATCTTTAAACTGTTGATAATCACAGACCTGGATAAAGACAATGGGTTTGTTTCTTTCAGGCTCAGTACCAGAAAATTTAATGAATGCTCTTTCGTACAGTGATGGTAGGAAGCAGATGTGGGTTATGGCCCAAGGCAAAGAGTGCATGACAAAGCTTGAGCAGTACTAAAATACTTGATCTGTGCATGCAAAAACAAGAGTATGATGGGCAAGCTGTTGTTTGTACAAAAAAGAAAAAAGCTCACCAGCCTAGAAGGGAAAGAGTCATGGTCATCACACTGAGATGGAGCAGACAGTCAGGGTGGAGTGCACAGTCTGAGGCTAGGCCAGGCAATCAGATGACCTGCTGCCTCTGAAAAGACAGTCTATTCCCTTTCTCCTTGTTTTCATTCATGTACTCTTATTTCTTCCTTTGCTATAAGCCCTTGGTTGTCTGCAAAGTTCTGTGAAATGTATCAATATTTCTTCTGGTGATCTAGCCCTGATGCAGCAAACCATGAGGTCAGAAAAGCATCAGACCCAGTGCAATGTCAGGAAGAGGAGGATGCAATTAATGCCAATAATGGACAGAACTGAATCTTTTGGCATTAGCTTGAGCTGTGATTGGCTTAGCTATAAAATCCAACTATGGCCCCAATGTCTGAGCATAAAATTAGAAGATAGACTGGGGGGTGTCTAGGCAAGAAAAGTGCTTCCTGATGTCTGCTTCTGCTGGGTTCATGGAAAAAAATCTTTTAGAATGAAAAAGGAATGGTACCAGAGTGCACACCTGACTCATACACTTGATTCCTTTCCTAAAGGAAAAAAGGCAGTGAGGTCCCCAAACCAGCTTGCCAGCTGTCCAACAGGGTAACATCCATGTGCAAATCTACAAGTTCCTCATGGAAGGTGGCCAGGTTTTTATTCTGCAGCATCATTTTCTGTCTACTTTTTCTTCCCATTTTGAACAGAATTTTGTGAAACAGCCACAACGTTCCCATATATCTTATTCTAAAACCAAGAGCTGTCCTAATTGAAGCACTATTATGTGGTATTTTGAATGGGCAGCTTTCAATAGTGGCCACAAAATTTTACTTTGCAGAGTAGAAACAGGAAAGAGTGTGGATGGAGGTATTTGAATTAGGAAACAGACTTGCATTTCAGTCTGAGAAATATCTGACTAAAGGCCAATTTTTTTATATTTGCACAAATACAGGATTGCTTCATGGTACAGCTACACTGGTTAGTTTAATTTGTGAAGCATTCAAACCAGGCAACATTTAACTAGTTTTGGTGCTGTTGCTAGTGCAGCAGAGAATAGTTATTTTTGATCTGAAACTTGAAGAAATGTATTCCAGTGCCTCTTGTACCAGGGAAACTGCTCCTGTGATAAGTTTTAGGAAAAAAGTCAGGCTTCACTTTGGTGCATTTTAGCACTGATGTTGTGCCATCTATCTGGGCTAATTCACATGGCCATAATTAAAATTAAAATGCACTCGTCATCTTCTGTCTCCAGAAAGTAGAAGAATGCTTCAAAGAAAAAATAATTGCTTTGTGCCATGATTAGTCACTACTGCTAATTTATTTTGTTCTGATATAATTAAAGGTAAATACGTTCAAAACCTACACATCGTGAAAGAAAGCTAATTTGATGAGCCCATGTCTTATAGCTCATGCATGGAGAAAGTTTATATTTTCATGAAGGTAATGGCAACCTGGTGTTTCTAAGACCCCTGGGAAATGCCAATAAAATGGGCACTAAACAACACTGGCTACTGCCTTTTTCCTGGAGAGGCTGGAAACTCTCCTTCTGCCCACAGCTCAGGGGAGAGCTCTGGGATCCTACCTCCTTGGGAGGAAAATGTGGGGCTGGACCTGTCTTTCCCCATGCATTGAAGTGTTCCACCTTAGAGCTGAGGATTATTTTTGCTGCCACTGGTCTTCTGCAAAACACTTTGGGAGCCTTCAGGTTTGAAGAAATCCCACAAGAGAATTCTTCTGATAGCTCTGCTCGGAAGCAAAAAGCCGTGTCCACTTTACTGTGCTTGGCTTAATCCAGCTGGCAATTGCAACACCATTAAATACATCTTGCACTAAGAATTGACCTGTGAGGTAATTCCACTGCTGTGGTAATTGCCATCACATTTCCAAAGATGCCCCTTGCCTGTGTCAGCTGAAGTACTTCCATTCATTTCCCAAAAGTTAGGGAGGTAGCAGTGGGGATGTGACGGAACCCAGGAGAACCTGGCATGGGAAATAGCTGGCTTCAGCATTTCTGCTCTTCCACTCCCACATATGGACTTAAAATCCACTGGCAGCAGCAGGGAAAAGCCTCCTCACAGTACCGGGGGAGAACAAAGTGTTGCTGGTCCTGTTGGAGCTGTCAGCTCTGATACTGGTGAGGGGATAGCAGTGTATTTGTTACCCTTGACAGCAGTGAGTGGATTTAATTTTGGAATGACTCCATGTGGTGGAACGAGGGTTGTCCTGCTCTGTGACGAACTTCCAGGCAAAATCTGTTATTTTATTTTGAACATTTGAAGTTTTTAAGTGGTTGGGCTCTAATCCCTTGAAAAACTGGAGTCTCTCCCTGACCTATGTTGTATGCAAGTACCAGAGACACAAAATCCACCCTTGTGCCATATCCAGGGCACTTCATGGACACCACTCTATTCTGGAGCATGTTTCCTCTTCGTATGTGTGAGTCAGTGCTTGTTTATTCTTCCTATTGCCCAGCAAGTTCCGTTTTTCCCCAGAACTCTTAAGTCAAGAGCAGAAACCTTTCAATTTCTAATGAATTTTTGCATGGGGGCTTTTAGAGGAGAGAGAGAAGATATATAAGAAATAACTTATTCAATTTAGTAAATCAAAGAGATTTAGAAAACAGGGTGGCCCAAACGCAATGTGACATAATATAAAAAAAGATATTTTACTTTGTCTTACTGAATAAAGAGACTACAAATAAATTCCCAAATGAAAGGAAGTCAATAAATCCTTTATTTGCTAAGTTTTCACCTTTCGAAAGAACTGCTCTAGCCTTCCCTTCACTTTGTTCATTCAGCTAGTTTTCAGAGCAAAACCAGTCAATTCTGCATTATCTCAGTAGGACAGTTTTAATTTTAACACTATCTGCCTGATCTCTCCTTGTCCAGTTAACATTTCCTTGACCTAGAGTTCAACCCCTTTCACAAAGTAACCTCAGGCTTTGATGGCAGTAATTCTACCTTCAACGGGGTTTTGAATACACAACCTCCAGGCCCAAAGGAGAAGATTAGCAGACTTTACCCTAATTACTTGTTATTGTGTAGTTGTTAAAAAAGATTTTGGCTCCAGAAAATGAGGCTGTAGCCAGACAGAAGTTAGCCTGGGGTTCAAAAGTCTAGCAATCTTTGGCTCCACAAGCCTATAAAAGCAAAGTGTTGACTGAATGCAAACAGCCTGCGTGGCGAGAGGCCCCTGGGAGCGGGTGACAGCAGCCCATTCGTCACGGGGGGCAGTGGGCCACGGGGGAGCCTCTCTAAGGCTTCCTCGCCTGCTATGGATATCTCCATGTGATCCTTCTGCTGCTGGGAGTGCCAGACTGTGTGATGGCTGCAGCGAGCAGACCTGCCAGTGAACACTCTATTCTTGGGTCTTCCTGAAAGGATGAGCCGTGTTTGATGCACAGCCAGGAAAAGTACCCCTGGTGCTGCAGTTGGGTGCCTGCCACTTCCTGATCTGCTGCTTCTCTGGGTGCTGGGTTTAGGTCAATGTAATGAGCACCTATCAACAATTCATGATTGCTGTGGCATGGGGGGAAAGATCCTGAGTGCCTTTAGTGAGGTGAGTAGCAGTCAGTCAACTCCTCACATTCAAGCATTAAATATCGTGAGAGGTCAAAAGGTTTTGCCAAGAATGCAAAGGTTGGAATATTTTTAATTAAACTACATCCTTTGAAATTCTTTCAAGTCGATCTTCAAACAAATCAGGTCTTAAATTAACACCCTTTAAAAGCACATTCACCTCTGGTAAGTGCCTTCATGCAAGCTCTGCTGGGTATCACAGAAAAAAGTTAATTTTGAGTCATTAAAACCCTCCTTTTATTATTGTGTTCATTCACTGTAGGATATTTCTTCTTTTAATATTTCTTTGCCCTGAATAGCCACATTCCTTATCCTATGTAAAGCTGGTGTGTTTGTATCTGAATGGGTTTACTATCTGAATTTACCAATGTCTCAAATATATGGGTTATGAGGAGAGTTTTGAATATGAGTGTTTTGATTAACCTAAAACATGCCTGCATCTTTGTTTGTTTTCTATAATCTATTTTTTTGAAATGCCTGTCTCTTAGAGAGTTACTGATTGGGGGATATTTTCATCATCCTATAAATAGAAGCTGCAGTTGACATACAAATAACTCTATTCCGTCACTAGAGTTTAAAGTCCTTTTGGAAAGTTTTACATGAAAAGATACAACAGCTGGCTAAATCTCACAACAGACTACATAAACCAGCAAAATCAAACTTGACCCAAACATTTAAAAGACACTAAATGCCATTAGAAGGTTGTGGCAGATTTGGTTTCCATTCTGGCTGTCATTTCCAGGTCTGTACACTTTCACTGTTATTTCTGTGACCGGCACACATGGGATTCAAAAGACTCCCTGCTAACAAAGACCTTTGATCCCTGGATTAACTCTTCTAACACTCTCCTTAAGTAACTAGGAAAATAAAATTATTACCTCATTATCTATTTTGAGAGAATATTTTAACTGGCCTCTGAGAAAAAAGGCTGGAGGGGCCACAGTAGTCTCCCGGGTGAGAGCTGATGGTGAGGGGTGGCACCTATCAGTGTGAATAGCTCAAATTCCAGCTGTAAGCCTGGAAGCAAAGTCCTTCTGTTGAGAGCTCTGGCCTCTGCCCTGGCTTTCTCAAGGGCCGTGACTGTGCTACCAGAGCAGCTGCCCCAAGGCTAATCTTTGACCTGGACCAGGTGGTGCAAGACAGCTCCTGTCCACATGCCTCAGAAGTAGCTACTCTCCCCAAATCTACAGATTTGGGGTAGTATTTGAACCAGGTCTCTACTGGCCCTATATTACTCTGCAAACTAATTATTAAGCAGTTGTGATTTACTAATTCAAAGCATGTATTGCCTGTCTGTGCTATCCCAGGACAGTGTGTAGGGAATTTGAGGACACAAGGCCTATTGGAGTAAGATCAGACAACTGTCATGGACTGAGGGAGTTAAACTTGCTGCAGTTCAAGTCCATTTTGTCTGTCTGGAGTGGAGCCTGGAGCAAGCTATTCTGTTAACTGTGTCCAGACTTCCTTTCCAAGAAACTAGTCATTTTGCTTCAGAAGGGAGCCTGGGAGGGAGTAGGCATATATGCAGCATGAATGATTAGTGGATCAGATGCTGGCAGCAAACAGGGAGCTGAAGTATGTGACTCTTGAGACATCTGTTGATCTTTGACAGGAGTCTGTTTCAACTATGGCAAGGGTATAATTTATGCTTGAAAGTAACCCACATTCAGTACTTGATGTAGCCAACATTTCCTTACTTGAGCCACTCATCAAGGGCCTTTATTGGAAGCTTAGCTGCATGTCCCTTTCTTTTTGAGTATGGTTACTCCACAGGCACAGCTACATCTGTTGTCAAATTTGGCCTAATCTGGAATGAAGATAGTAATAAAAGTATAGCTTGGTGTACTTTGAAAGTCTGCATTTTTGCCACTGTACTTTGAGCTGGGTGAATTCTAAATATGTCCCATATCCTGTTTCATGAAAAGCAGAACAAGGAAACACAACTTCCTATGGAGTTTCATCTGATCTTCCCATGACAATCAAAGTTTCTGTCAAAAATCTGTAAGACTTCCCCAGTTCCCTCATGTCTGCTACACATCCTCACATTAATCCATTTCCTCTATCTCACTATTTTTTTCTTCGCCACATTTCAGGTCCCTGTCCCTTAACTATGGGCTGAGGTAGCACAGTGCTGCAGATGCTGTGACCCACCTGCACACAGATCAGAAAGCAGACACATGCAAGGTGATTGTCCAGCCAGAAGGTCTTGGGGCTCTCATATTGAAACTCCTCTCTGGATCTCCTTTCTTTAGTTTGCATTAGTTGCTTTTCTCTACCCACCTGTTGGCTTTCACAAGACTTTTAGGGACTTGTATTTCTTTGGAAATTCTCTCTTTTTGCCCAATGTGATTGTGAGCAGTTGTCAGATTTAAAAGAGACTATGGTAGGAGAAAAATGACAGGCAAACTGAAATACAAATGAAAAGACAGGATGACTAGAGAAGCTCAGGTTCCTCAGGAAATGGGGCTATAAAGAAGGTGATGGTGAAATCACCTTGGATCTCTGCTGGCAGCTGGCAGATAACGCAGGTGCCAAGCATGGCAAAGATGTTTCTCAAAGCTGGTTTCTGCCAGTTTTTCTCAAAAATGTAGTGTGATGAGGGTGAAATGGAAGTTCCTCTAAGAGTGATTTCTTTATGCCTTCTTATCACATTTGTGTATTCACAATGGATATCACCACAGTGTCCAGGAGAAGTCGGTACCATGACATCCGCAGTACCAACAGGCCCAGTTCAAACAGTTAAGCCAAGAGGCTTTTTGTGCAGGTAACAATGAACTGTTACATTTTTTTTACCACTTTAGCTCCACTTACACCTTCAATACTTAAGTCAGCTGAGGTGAGTTATCTGATCATAATGCATATAAAGCAAATCCATTTAGATGCATGTGGTGAAGATTTGGTATCAGTTACATGCGTCTGAAGTCAGCAGGGTCCAAAATCTGACACAGTGCATATCCAGAGGAACACCTTCCAGAGACTTTTTGTGTTTGCACCTTTTCTGTGGACAAAGCTGACAATTTATGCTTATTTTTTGATATTGGGTATTACAGCTAATGCAATGCCTAGACCAAAATCTTTGTGCCAGAGAAGATTTTAATCCTAAAGAAGGAACAAAGTTCCTCTGAGGAGGTTAACTTAGAATCATGATAGAAAGTCCTGGTGGTAGAAAAAATGCTGTTGGTATGTGCTTACCTCTTTAACCTGAAAATTTCCTGGTGGTTAGAGTTATATGCTTGTGCTTTTTCACAGATATCTCATTTGAGAAAATGGCCTCAGAAGTCTCATCTGAGACCAGCAGTAGCTGTTCTATGATCTAAGTTCCTAGTGAGACTCTCATGCTCATAAATATGCTCTGGTAGCATAAAGGCTCTCAGAAAACAGTGTTGCTCCCTCTCTTCTGAAAATCTAGAAATATAGGACCTCAGCTTTTCTGGCTTACATTTCCTTTCTAGAAGATCTGGAGCCTGTCTCAGCATCAGAGATTTTAAATCCCACTCACGAGAAGATAATTCTGTCAGTGATGCCACTGTTTAGCAAGGGACCAGGACTGCAATGACTTCATAATGGTCACTTTGCAAAGCTCTCCTGTAGGGGACAGGCTAACTACTAGGGCCACAGAGCCCTTCCTTCCCTTTCTCACTGGTCTTTACTTCTTCCTTCATAGTTGGTAGAGGTGGAGAAGAGTCTTCTCAGGTCCAGCTTAATAGGCAACCTGTTTACCCCTGTAATACCCCTTTGCAGGGGAGATATGGCTCTAATCCTCTGCATGTAAAGAAAAAAAAAAAGAACTAGAACCACTAGGCAGTAATAGAAAAGATAATTTCCTACTTCATGTAAGGAAAAAATGCATATTCACCCTGTCCATGGATGAGAATCTGGATCTCAAGGATATTGCAAAAATTGTCCTTGCAGATGTTTCACAGGCACAGCTCAATGAAAAGGTGATTTCAAATGCAACAACAATTTCATTGTTTCTTAATAATTATCTTTAAATGACTGGCTCAGTAAGTGGGCTGTTTAGATTCCCTGTCAGAGGTGTGTAACTCTAGCAGCTGGTCCTGGACATACAGACAGCTTACAGACTTATGTCCCTAAAAGGAGCTTGAATGTAACCTTATCCCGTATTTCTAATAGGTGCTTAAGCCTGAACAAAGGACATAAACCCAAGCTTGAGAAGTGACAGAGAATATCTCAGTGGAAATACTTATTGGTGATTTCTACATGGCAAGTAGGCAAAGCAGATAACTCAAAAACATAGTCAGACCATGCACTCTATAAATCAACGCAGCCAAATCACTCATCAGAGAGGAACATGAGGTCTATAAACAACAGCTCCTTGCCACCGACAAGTTAAATCGTTGATAAAGATCTGAAACACATAGTGCCTCAGAGGTTTCCTTCTTTAAGCTCTCTTGTGTATTTGTCTGGGTCCTTTGTTTGCCTGTTGTCCCTTTCACAACAGAAACTGAATACCTTATTTTGTACAACAACACATGCCTTTATTCAGAAAGCCAAAATTAACAATTTTTTTGAAATGGCTTCAGTGCCAAGAGTCCTTCTCTGCATCTCTTCTATGTTGTAGGAAGTATTGATGGCTTTTTGTTTGTCATTTCAGCTGCAGAAGTGAGAAATATATGTGGCTTCACTGTGTACTTTCTATTCCAGGCATGACTCTCATTGGCATTTACATGCAGAAACCCCTGGTAGCCTCAGCTGAAGTTTTCTAGGATGAAAGTGAAGGTTTATTCAATAGCTGAAATGCTATTCCAGGACTTGGGAGATCTTGCTTGTGACCTCTTCATAGTATTTCTGTACTTTTTTTTTTTCTTTCCAGTAACTCATATAGTCTTTGGGTAAAACAAAGGTAACAGTACTTCACACAATACGAGGAATGGCACATGACATAAAGGTCAGCACAAGAGAAGACTGCTAATGAACGTAAACTGTACAAAAATCACTGCTGGTATCTGAATCCTTCCAACAATCCGTGAGATTTTTTGCTTTTACAGGTAAACCACACAGAACCCCAGAAAAACTATAGATCTGAAGTATTGGATACCAGGAAGAGTTTATTGAAAAAAACACCATTATAACTACAGTTTCTGCCTTTGTAAATATTTTTTAATATTTGCAGAAAATAATTGTAGGTTCATCTGTTAGCAGGAATAAGCTGAGAGTATGAATTACCTGAATTATGAGAGTATGAATTAATTTCTCTCCTTTGAAAATACTTGTGCATCAGTCCATGTAATGGGCTATGTTTATGAAAGTAAAAATGATAAAAGAATTTGTTCCATCTGTTCAACACAGTTCATTCTGTATGGTGCTGCAGCAAATGAAGATATTGCAGCAAACATTGCATCCATCCCACCTCTGGCTCACAGTCTGATTGTTAATCTGTTCTTGAACTTGCTATAACCAGTAATCAGCCTCAAGGGCTGGTGGTAAAACTACAGCTGGGCCCATGAATGACCCAGATTCACCTAACTACTCATCAAAATCACTCCAGGAGATTTTAAGTGAAGGGAAGAGCGAAATCAATGTATATAAAACTTTGGCAAGGAAGTGCAAATCTCTGCTACCTCATGTGGCCACATTATATTCTCTTCTTTATAGACTCTTGAAGATCCACTGCAAAAGTATGTCTCCACACTTATAGGAAGGAAGCTGTTCCGGGTCATAACATTCTCATGGTTACAAAATTTTTCCTAATTTCTAGGCTATGTTAACTTATGGCTGGTTTATATTTGATCTTAATCATCCTGACATTGTCTAGCTCTTATACTTTTCTCTCTTTCCTCTGTTTAACCCCTGAGGTTCAGCAAACATGTCACAGTTCTTGTTTTGTTAGAAAAGTTAAGTGCTTTCAGTTGCTTGTCATTACTTTGTTCACTATATTTCTTTCAGCTTGCATTCAACTTTCTTGAACACAAGCAGTCAGAACTATATACAGAGGAGGTTTCACAAGTACAAAAACATGAATGGTTTCTTATCTCTCTTGGAAAAAAAGATTTATGGGGATTGCCTTCTTCATAGTCAGATCACATTGATGGATTGAAATCATCCTGTGAGCAACTGGTGCTCTCAGTTATTTCTCTGTCTCATTTATTTCCAAGTAGTGTGTTTAAGAAAAAAAAACTCATTAGTAATTGAAATGCTTTGCAATAATAACATTGCATTTTAGGCCCTTTCTAATACTCTCACCCTCAAAGTTGTCCAGCTCTTCCTTCAAAATAGCCTGTTCCCTCACTGTAATGACAGATACATTCAAATAAGTATTGTAACTAGCTTTCAATAGCTCATTTCTATTTCTGTGCCAAATTCTCTGATGACAGTATTAAAGGAGATAGGCCCTTTTAGAAGGTCCTGACTGATCTTTTAGAAACTCCTTTGTTAGTCGTTCTCTAGCCAGAAGTTCCCCTTTCAACACTACCCATTATCTCTTTGTTTAATTAGTAGTTTCCTGGTGACACTCCTCCAATAATTTACCCACCTTTCATTCATCCTGAAAGACAGTTATCAAATAAAGATATCTGAGTAGTTTGGCATGGTAAACATATGCTGTGCCTTACTTGATTTCTTCATTTTTCCCCACATATGTAACAACATTTTTTCAAAATACTATTTAGATACTATTGCTGATTCAATGAAAACCATGAGAAGTGTTGGTATTTGGTTCTAGACAAAGATGGATTATCCAGATGTTGGAATCTGTTTAACTCCCTATACTGGGAGGCAGTACAAAAAAATGAGACAACCTTTTCCCTGCACTGGCTTCCCCACATCTACTTTATTTGGGTGACTTTATTTTATGATCTATGTAAATGTTACCTTTAAAGGAGAGAGCTCTCTTCAGGTATAATAATTAAACACTGCTCTAAAGATCTCAGAATATGATACTGTGTTTGCTTTCTGCTCTGATCCAGCCTATCTCAGTGACACTTATTTTAGGTACTTATCATTAAGAATTTATGGGGTGTTATTTTCAAGAGCCCTGATGGCATTGAATAAACAAGATATTTGTCTAGATATTGGTTCTCACATTAGCACTTATAATGCATTCTCTCGCATTGCCCAATGGGGCTATGAATTACAGGAAACAAATCTCCACTTTCTGGATGGCTTCAGCAAAATAGTTGTAAAATCCATCCCAGAAGAACTTCACACATTAACTAAACAATGATATTCTAATTGATCTTTAGGGATCACTTTAGTTCCCACTGAAATTAATGTAAAGGTCCCCATCTGTTTTGGTGAGTGTTGGATCATGCCCCAAGGGAAAAAAGATATTAGATCTGAAATATTCATAGAATTGAACAACAACTTAAACTAATTTTAAAATACTATTAGAAATGCTCATGCCAAAAACCACCATGTATCCCACCTTGCTTTAGTGGTACTGTGTTTTGTCAAAATGATCTCAAATTGGTTTAACTAAAGAAAAGTCTTGCTATGAAACTTCTAGTTTCCTTGTTTAGTAATTGCAAAGTGGATGTTTTGAGAATCAAATCTGCAAAAATTCAACATAGCAAATGTTATCTACTGGCTGAATGTTGTGTGTAAGTAAGGATGACGATCCTTTCTTCACCATCACACCAGGACCTTGGGCTGTTACAGTAAAAATTAAGGTGCCAAATCTCTATGGCAGGAGTCTGCAATATGTTTAACTTCTGGGTTTTGTCACAAAGAGAGATTTGTACCACTCACTCACCAGAAAGTTAAACAATCTAATCAGAAGTTTGTAGAGCTGTCCAGTTTGCATAAGCCCACAGAAATTTAAAATAAACATTACGTACGTGGAAAGGAGCAGGAAGTAAAATATCCTTTAAAAGCCAGCTGTCTGTTCACTGCCCATCTTGTAATGAAGCTGTTTGTTTTTGACTTGGATGTGACTTGTATGCTCAGCTACTCAGTTAGTATTGTAGATATGTGAAATAGTCATTAACATAAAGGTGGTGCTTTATGTCTTCAGTGTTTCTGTTCATACACATCTCTATTTGTGGCTATTCTCTCCTTGAAATAATTCAGATAAAATACCATAATAGGTCAGCTACTATAAAGTTTGGAAAGGCACGAAGATCAAGAATCAGTTGTTCTGGCTAGGTGAACTGGCAGAGGCAAGTGTGTGATAATCAACAGAAAGTGCAAATATTTGATTTCAGAGGAATCAAATTATGAAGATGAAAATAAAGATTGTTTTACCTTGTTTATACTCTTTATAAATTATAAAAGTTATTTATCCCACATTGGAGATTTCACCTGGATTTGGCACTTACACAAGAGCATGCATGCCAATGAAGTCCCACACCAGATATCCTTGTAGGACGTATTGCTTTGGGTGTATTTACCCTCAGTGTGTAACTCCTGACTCAGAGAGCTTGTTTTACAACTTCGCTGAGAACATATGGGGAGTGCCTGGGTGTGGGATTAACCTTCTGTCAAGAAAACAACCAAAACAAAATTTATAGCAAGGAGTGTTCAATATAGGTGTCCTGTGTGAATGAATGTCCTGTATGGGCTGGAGGCCAGTTATGTCCTTGGCTTGTAATTTCCTAAGGTGATAGGATTCAGTGTGTGCATTTGTTTATTTTGCATTTCTACAAAAAGAAAGTGGAAGTCCAACTTAGTTGACCTAGTTTTATAGGTAGTTCACAAGTTCAATAACTCTGGCCAATGAAGTTTTTCCACAGAGGTATGCATACTGCCTGGCCAAATCCCACCTGACCACCTGCTGCCGGTTTCAGTGGGCTGCAGGTCAGGCTTGCAGGCTTTGAAGCAATGCTGCTGTTTCTGAGGCTACGTGGAGCTTTGATGGACCAAACAAAAAGAAACTACATAAAGGAATGTAATGGCCTCAATGGCATGTGCCATAAGCTTTCTGTGCATCCTAACAATACTGATGAAGGCTGTGGCATCAACATCCACACACTGCAAGAGGGGATAGTGATTGGGTTAATCAGGATTCCGTGAACACTTGCTCATTCACCTTGCCACAAAGCTTATCCAATTTCTTGGGCCAGAGCGTATGCTACAGTGGCTATCCATAGGGAGCTGCATGCTGTGTGGTTACACAGCTTCCTGGGGAAATGCTTGATGACCAAATGGCTGTCAGGCTTTCCAGGGTAGGCACTGCTAGGGGGGACACTTGGCCTTTCCAGCAGGCCAGCATGTCCATGGGCCATTGGTGTTTGAACAGGGGTTAAGGGGCACCATGGCACAAAAGCAAAAGCAGAGCCGCAGAGCTCAGAGTTTTTCTTTCTACCATGTTAAGAAGGAAGAATTGAAGGTGTGACAGCAAGAAAGATGTGAGAGTTAGGCTGCAGCTACTGCTTTTCTATTTTGCTTCAGAAAGAGGACTGTGCAGCACATACCAAGTAACCCCACCCTCTGATCTTTGGACACAGCAGGGACACGACTTCAGCCCATAATATCCCTGATGTGGCAGGGACTCGTGCAGAATGTCCCCCTTAAAGTCAGACAGAATTTGCAGGGTGACATTTTACATAAACTATTCCCAGTATTGGATGGAAACCCAGGCTGAAATCTGTGGAAGCTGAGCTGTCTGAGGCTCAGGGCTGTGGTATCCATTGAGAGGGTGGTACATGTACACAGCAGGGGGGTAGCTGTGTCAGCTGCCTGTGTTTTATCTCCTGGGACAAATGTGTCATGGCCCTAATTTTCACCTCTTAATTAAAAAGCCTTTTAAGGTTTCAGATTTTTGACTAGTAGTTAAATGGGTTTTAAAACTTGTAATAAACTCTTGGCATTATTGTGTCAATGTATCATTTGGGTAAGAAGCTTAACCCAGTGTCAAAAACTGAATACATTTGTTGAGTCTATTTTTATTCTTTAAACATGAACTCTAAATATGTTTCTAGACAGAAAGGTGATTATCTCTGTTCTCTCCTTCTAAGGCAATGTGCTTTCCTAATAATGTTATTTATAGCTAGAGGCTGTTAAAGCGTAGCACAGACAGTCTGCCTACATATCATGTAAAATTGCTTGCTGGAGTAATTGCACGTTTTTCTTAAGCAATGAGGCAATAGAGAGATGGCTGAGTACTATGTTAGTGCTTGCTTGGCTGCTAACTCGTGTATCCCAAAAGCTGGTCCAATGTCCCAGATCTGAAGGACCTTGTCTTGTTGTGCTGTGCTCTCCCTTTACAAACTTTTGCTAAAGGTTCTGATTCACAGCTTAAAGCTGCAAGTCTCCTCTGACAGGGTAAGCTGAAAAGCAACCCCACTCTTTTGAGACATTAAAGAGCTTGAAAGAAGTCTAAAAGTGAACCACACAGGTGACTGGAGAGTGATGCAGAGCATCACTATGTGTCTTACAGCTGAGAGGTGATGTTTGGAACCTGAGTATTGGTCCCCAAATCAAATACTCTGTAGGTTCACTTGAGGTGTTCCTGGATGCCTTTTGGAAATGGTTATTCACCTCCTCCCAGGTAAAGGAAG
The DNA here is from genome assembly GCA_013400575.1 of Peucedramus taeniatus. NCBI lineage: Eukaryota > Metazoa > Chordata > Aves > Passeriformes > Fringillidae > Peucedramus > Peucedramus taeniatus. Next base: position 56,487 of record WBNO01002116.1, on the reverse strand, counting down.
ATTAAATGGATGAGGGTTTGAGTTTAAAAAGGAGCTGGGGATTATGGATGAAGTTAATATATAGTATATGGTGAAGGGAAGAAAAACTTGGAACTATAATTCAGTATGTGTAGCAATTTGGAAATGAGAGCATACCCTATTAAATGACTGGGTTTGAAACACATACACACAAAGAGGAATTTTTCCCACAACATGTTGTTTCTAGACAATACATGCATGCATACTGGAACTCCTTGCCACAGGATACTCTGAAAGCCAAACGCTTGCAAGCATTCTAAGAAGAATCAGACAAATCCTTACAAGAAGACACTTGTGTACTACAGATGGAACCTCTGGCTCAGGAAATCCATAAGCTGACCATCAGAAGCAGGCTGGATACCTTGGGAAAGATCACTGAATTAATTGCATATGCTTCTGCTATTGTTAAACAACTTTTGCTATGCATTGTGATGATTGGTATATTGGGCTTGATTGACTTTTGATCAACCAAAGCACAACACTTCTTATACTGTAATGTTCTGCTCCTTGTCTGCCAAAGAAACAGCTTCATCCAGACAATGTTTTTATAAGTGGCAAAGAAAATGTAGAAAAATGGCAAACTGAAAGCTGGAAGACAGAGAGTCCCAACATAAAAAACTTATGAAACTAGGAAATAGCTGTCATTCAAGCTGATAACATGATGACTTGTTGCTAAACAGTTAGATAGATAATGGGATATTAGTGAAGTCATCGGGAAAGTTAAAATATGGACTTTGATCAAGAGTATCCCAATAAACCAAGACGACAGCAGATAATCATGGCTAAGCAAATCTCTAACTTAATCTCTTAACTGTTTAACCATTTTGTTCAAGGGTGGGAAAATATAGATGAGAGGGAATTCTAAAAACAGCAAAATTGTCCAGGACAAGAAAAGAAGTTATAGAAGACCCACTTTAAGCAACTGGGGGAGAAAAGGATTAAGAATTTGCGATGAATTTTAAAAAGGTAACAAGGTTTTAAAAAAGAAAAAAGGCAAAAATTAAGCCAAAGAAGACTCGTCCTCCTTGCTTTTACTCCACATTCTATGTTCTTGGTACCTTTGCTGAAAATTATGAACAATGCTAAATTTGAAAGTTGATTTCCAGATTGTTTTAATCACAACTCAGGAACCAAATGTTAAAGGGTAAAGGAAGGCACTGAAACTTTTCTAGAATGACCTTAAAGATAGAAAAATGAAAAAAAAAAAATGCAATAGTACAGTGAAAACATGATCTATGGGTTAAGGTAGTGGATGTGCTCTGAGTGGACTTTCCTGAGTAGTCACAGTTAAGTTTGTAGTGTATTTAGCCTTTGGTACTCTGTGTGTGTGGTCTGTTTGTACTTCAGGACCACCAGTCAGCCCAAGCAGACTGTCACTTCAGGAGTGACATGGTAGCATAGCTGTAAACCAGGTGGTTCTAACAACAAACAAGACTGCACAGGAGTCAAAAAAACATCGAGTAATTTTTATTATATGAAAACAGGAAACATCTGAAAGAGACTATCAAGGTTCCAAAAGGTGGCAATGTCTTTGTTTGTAAAGACATTGCTAAAACATTACAACAATTTCACCTTATAAGGGAAAATAAAGGGGTAGATATAGGATTTTTTTTTTTCCTCCATAGGAAGAAGGAAAGAAAAGAAAAAAATTGAGATGTTATCAGAAGCAAGCTGAAATAAAATCAAACTAGAAGAAATAAAGCTCTTCTACCAGAAAGACTTCTTCTTGTCCCCAAGCAAAGAAACAAATTTAAATACTTTAACCACTCTTTCAAAAGAGGGATGCTTCAATGCTCTCCAGAAGTTAATCTTTCTTTAACCATGTGAGTTGCTTTTATGGAATAATGAGGAAAGTATTGACTGGAGTAACTGCACTATCCAGGAAAAGCTAAACTGGACCTACAGATCACAGTTAAAACACAGGCTAAATTATGAATTAATTATAGCTATTAAATATGAAGACACATTACTAATTGGAGGAATTGTCAGAATTTTAGAGGAAAGCCAAGGACTTAATAATCCTACATTTCTAAAAAGTTTTCTTTGGCGTGTGAGTGAAAAATTATGCTACAAATTTGTCTAGAGAGCACAGGTACATAAACTAGCTCTGTATGACTTTCCTGGGGACCTCACTAGCAGCACAGCTATTAGCACACTGTCGTGCTCCTGAATCAGGGTTAATTAGCCCAAAGGGAGCATTGCAGTACCCTAACAAACAGTGCTGCTTCCACCTTGGGAGGTGTGCTGTTTAGCCCCCTCCAAACATCTCTAACATTGCAATTAAGGTAATGACCCTCTAAAGAAAGAAATGAAATATGTTCAAATAGTGTGAAGTGTTTGAGTAATTTCTGTTAAAGGACTTCCTGTAGAAGATATCCCAAAGATATCTAAAAGATGAACTCTTTAAGAGTTCAAAAGGTATGATTATGGGCCATTTTTAGCAGAATATGTTCTTGCTACAAGACAAGTATTTGTCACTTTTATTGGGGGGAAAGACATGTTGAAGTCTATGCAAAGGAAATTAATCACTGACATGGCATGGACAGGGATTTTTTTTTTTTTTTTTGTGTTCTTAGAAGGCATTTCTGTTGTCTTGACAGCTCTATATTCAGCTTTAGGGATTTTTTCAGATTAGGATGAAATACTAGCATTTTTCCAACTAAGTTAGCTCAAGCTAAAAACTGTTTTTTAAACCAAAGAAGACCTTACTGCTGTTCTCGTGCTGACCATTTACAGGACTTCTACTTCATCATTAAGTTCAGATTATTCTGAGGTAGAGTCAGTCAGGCTTCAGAAAATTGCTGGAGTGACATTCATAGAGTAGAACTGGATAAATGGACTCTGTATTTGAAACAGGCAGAGTTGCTTTTGTAGGAGGTACCGAGACAGTTGATAGAAAGAAGGAGGGAATGAATGGCTGAACTGGGTGGACTAGCTGAAAAAACACAGAGAAAAACAGTAGCTATGTAGTTGTCTTGTGGAGTCTGAGTTACTGATCAAAATCACGTTTGGGCTGTTTGTTTCTGTCATCCCAGCTTGGAAGAACTGAAAGTTTGGAGAGCAAAGCTGTACCTGGAGTAGGTGATGAAGCTTAATTTTTAGTAACTGCTCTGTTCATGACCAGCATGCATGGGTATATGTGGAGGAGGTGAGGGCTGTATTTTACCTCTGTGTGACTCATCTTTTATAGCTGTGACTTCATCTGTTAAATCATTCCTCCAGCTTTACCAAATAGATACAAACTTTCATGGGTTTAAAGATGAGGAGGCTGACTTCTATCTGTGACAACAGAGAAGATTCAGTAAACTGCTCCAAAAGCAATACAGAAAAGCCAGCCTATTAATAAAGAGTAGGGAAAAAAGGTCTGTGTTCTCTAGGGAAAAGTAAAAGGGTGGGAGACTGATGTTTCCAAAAAAAAAGTAAGAAAGACATTACAAGGCTTTTGAGAGTCATGTTTGAGGGAAGTGAGCAAGAGGAGTTATCCTGTTAATATGATGTTTCTTTAAACAAATTTTTAAAAAATATGTACTATAAGTATAATGTTCTCTGGAGAGAGGGAACTAGGATGTGCCCATAGTTCTCAATAGAAAATGAAAGAATCTGTGAACATAAAAACACAGTGGGTGAAAAAAGCCATCCCAGGTCAGGCTTGCTGACATATCAACACCAAATGTGCTGGCACCTTCTAGATCTCAATAATAAATAACACGTAAGCAGCTGTGTGAGGGAGATAGGTCCCAAACCAAGCTTGGGACAATAGCAACATTAGCAAGGTGTGGTAATGCATTAACTTGTGGCTTAAAGAGCTATCATGACATATTTCTGTGAGTTCGTACTGAAACCAATTTTAGTTTTGTGCTGAAGCAATAGCTACAAACCTACAAATAGATGCCTTAGGGTTACTTGCTGGAAGGCTGCACTTCAAGATACATAAGTTGGGGAAATGGCAGGTGTTACTTTTCAGTGTGTGTCATTTGGAGCTTGTCTGATGCTAGTTTCCTGGCACCTCATGTCTTGGAATTGCTACAACAAAATATTTGTCCTCAGATATCACTAAACTGGTTATTTCTCATCACATCATACAGCAGAAAAGAAAAACAGAATCTCAGGTTTTACTTCTCTTTTTGTTTCCATGGACACAGCTTTCTAATTTTGTAAGGAACCAAGATCTGCTGCCTTCATTAACTTCAGTCTTGGAATGAACTTCTCTATCAGTTTTTACAAGTCATTGAAATTATTTGGAAAAAAAGAAATGAAAAAGAAAACAAACCCAAGATTGGAAATAAATCACACACTACAGTTCCAAGTAAACAGGAAGTTGTAGGCTGAGACTGGATAGAAAATATAATTTAATAAATTGTCCTAGGGGGAATTTTATGAATATGCAACATGTTTTTTAAAGATAGATTTTGGATGTTTTTTCTGCTTGCTAGCACAGTTTGTTGCATATACTCTTGTGTACTTTGCTTGTCAGCATCTGTGCCAATAAGGTTAACTAAAAAATTAGTGCAATTAAAAATTTGGTGTTAATTAAAAAATTAACAGTTAGTGTTAAAAAAAAAAACCAAAAAAAAGAGATGTTCAGGCATTTTTATCTGAAATGCTTTCCTACCTAATAACTTGTTAAAGTAAATTTTTGCAATTTCACATTATTTTACTGTTTCTAAGGGTGACTTCTTCACACATGCAGAAATTATTGTTTCTCATGACAGACTAAACCTGTGGCAAGCCTTACATTTAAGAAAGCAAATTTTAGTGTTCAGTTGTGCATTGAGATGTTGACTAGCCTTGGGTCTGCAGCAGCCACAGAAAGAGCTGCTCAGGACTAAGGAAAGGATTTTTTCATTGAATGGCAGGGCCATGTGAACACAAAAAGGTCATGCTCCATCTGCACCATTTGCTACAGAATTTCCTTCCTTCCCTGCATCGTGCATCTGCTGGGAGCTGCTATTCGCCAGCTGTCTGTTCCCACTGTCCCCCTTCTGCCAAAAACCAGCTGAGGTAGGTGAGATGTATTGGAAAACTGAGCTCTGGGAAAGAGCAGGCTCTGGGCAGTGAGCCAGACATAACAGGGACCAGGGAGAGGTGAATGAAAAGGTGTGTGATTTGGTGTGCACCAGAGAGGCCAAGCTTCACTTTTGCAAGGGGTGTCTTGGCTGAGAGTAGAGCACAGGAAACAGAAGGATTTGTGAGGAAGGATTTAGAGATGGGAACAAATAGTATTTAGAACAATGACATGAGGTAAATTTTGAATTTTACAAATATATTTACAATATATTTCTGTCCAATGCTACAGTTCAGTTACAAGAATAAATGCTAGACATTGTCTGAAAATTTTTTATGTTGCATTGCCACTTCTGTTTACTTGGCAACTGGAAGAGTTCTATGGAAGAAAAGTCCAAAACTTATCCTTAAACAGGCACAGTGGCCACAAATGTGGTGGCTAGTGAGTGTGCTAAATGTTATTGTTTCTTTTACTGGAAATCTTATAAAAACTATCTTTTGAGACTAGTAAATATTTCTGAAAGTAGAAATTCTGAAAGCAGAATTCTGCCTGTTCTTTGTGCTTCCTAAAGTAGACTTTATCAAACTTTCAGAAGTATTTTGTTTTGACTAAATAACAAGAAGTAGTGGCCCAAAGGTTAATTTATCTGCGAGTGGCATTGCAGTACTGAAAACTTGCAGCAAAACCAACTCTTCATTTAAAATGTTGATTTCTTTCCATCAAAATGTGCACAACAAATTGTCATCAACCCAGCTTAGCAAAATTCACTTAATGGAAGATTTGTCTTGTTGCACAGAGGCTTACTCCCCTTCTCATGGCATTCCAGATACCCATAGATTTATTGGTGTTGCTCAAATAAGCTGCTCCTTTTTGGGCATTCCTTACTCACAACCTAGTCTTGTTGTCAAAACTGTCCTACCTTCATGGAGGGAGGCTTGGAGTCCAGTGCTAATAAACATATCCAATGCATATAACATTAAAACTTAAAGGGCTTGCATTTCAAGAGACAGATAGCATCAGCATCTCTCAAAACCCTAGAAAATGTGACACACTTTTATCTTATCTTAGCTTTGTGCCATCGCCTGAGCCAGCAGATGTTTGGTTCCTCTGGGCAGGAGAGGAAGAACTAGCTAAAATGTGTGCAGCAGCTGGTAATGCTCATGCCTCCACCCTGGAGGACCTGAGCTGCTGCTGACAGCTGCACTCTATGTTTTGCAATCCTCCCTTCCCTGAGTCATCTTGCAAACCCCAGCGGAGGCCACAACCACAATTTGAGCAAAATCAATATACACACATACGTCAGGCGGATGTTTAGAAGTCCTGTTTTGGGACCTACTTGTCTGCAGAGGTCTGAATGAAAACGCATACATAGCTAGTGTTCTTAAAAGCACAAGTTGTATTTCTACTGTCAATTTTTATATGTGCACACATATGTATGTGCATGGATGCAGGCATATGTGAATGTACTGGAATATTAAACTTACAGCATGCAATGCACGCAGTAGAGTGTCTTAAGTTTAAAAACAAAAAAGAAGTCATAAAATGTTGCTTAGAAGAGGATTTGATGGTCCCTGTGTATTCCTTCCCATTGTGCTTGTGTGTTGCCACCACCAGATCAGGTCAGCCATGACTGTTTAGCTCCTGAAAACCACCAGGGATGAAGAGCGCACATTCCTGTGGGCAGCCTTTCTCTAGTACTTCAATGCCCTTCTTGCAAAGAAGATTTTCCTTAGAGTCAGTCTCAGTTTGTATCCATTACCTGTGATATTTCCAGGGAAAATAATTTGATGTGCAGTAAAATTTATAAAACTTTCTGTGCTCCAGGTTGATAGGAATCTGTACTTTAACACAATTAACACTACCAAGCTGGATACTGAATCTCGCCTGAGCATGCGTTTGTGGGCACGAATCAGCCATCAGCCCTCCTACCAGCTGCTCCATAAATTACTGAAATAATTGTGGATGCTCTGACTGTGTATGTGCTACTCTAACCACCTGGGATTTTGAAAAAACAGGTTTGAAAGTGTGAACATGGAATATCTGTTTCCTTTAAAATCATAATTGTTCCTGACTTCAGTTTACTGTGCCAAATGCAGCAGGAAGCAAATGTCAGTAAAGGGGTTTTAACTGGATGTAGACACTGCTGAGGTATACAAACATTTATTAGATGTAGTCATGGTAACTAGAACAAGGTATTAAACAGACTTAATATGCAAGTTTTTTAAATTGAGCAAGTCAACTCCAAAAGCCACCACTCCAAAAGCAGAAACTTTTGACTATTTCAGGTTCTGAACTTGCTGTTCAAAACTGGTGTCAAATACATTACGGTAATTAGCCTGTAAAATTCAAAGAAGAGTTAAAACTAGTTGCAGATTACTTAAATTCAAGAATTAATTTGAAGTTCACACTTCAGAGAGTGGGAACTATCTCATTCTTCATCAGAAAATGATAACCTAAGTTAAAACACCACAGACAAGTTCTAAAAATAATTCCAGGATCAGATAATCTAGAATTTATAAATTTTCTCTTCCTTCAAGCCAGAAATTTCTCTCTGTTGGCAACAAGACTTTGTTAGTTTATTGATTGGTGCATTCATATTTCAATTGACATCAACACTTACTGTGAAAATTGCCTGCAGATGCACAGTTGAGTGTTTGTCCCTGAACTTAGACAAATGGACTGTACAAATCTTTCTGTGTTGAAGAATCTCTCCTGTGTGACAAATAGCAGTGCCATTCTAGTGATAGGGCTTTAATTATGTCTCTCTTCTGTGATCAGTAGAACCTTCTCTGCCTGATATGAGAATCTTCTGTCAACTGCTTTTGCCTCTGGTCATCATTAGGAGAATGAAAGTCACAAAATCAGTCAGAGCAAACGAAAAGGAAAAGGTAAAAGTATATTCCAGAATGCTTAAAAATAATTTCCCACTTAGGAACATGAAAACTCCTCTGGTTTCTCACTGAATTTTATTTTGCCCAGTATCACATATGAATGCTGATCTGCTGTTACTAGGTACTTAACAAGTCAAATTGACAAGTTTGTCACTAATCGCAGAAGAACAACAGCAAGAGCATTTTGTCTTATAGAAAAATCTCCTCCATCCAGGTCATAGAATCATAGAATGTTAAGGGTTGGAAGGGACCTTAAAGATAATCTACTCAGAGTCCCCTTGCCATGGGCAGAGATACCTTCCACTAGACCAAGTTGTTCAAGGCCTTATCCAACCAGGCCTTAAACACTGCCAGGGTTGGGTTATCCACAACCTCCCTGGGCAACCTGTTCCAGTATCTTAGCACCCTCTCAGTAAAGAATTTTTTTCAGATATGTAGCCTAAATTTCCCCTCTTTCAGTTTGTGCCCATTACTCCTTGTCCCATCCCTCCAGTTCCTGATGAGAGTCCCTCTCAGGCTTCCTTCAGACACTGGAAGGTTGCCATGAGGTCTCCCCTCAACCTTTCCTTCTCCAGGCTGAACAGCCCTGACTTCCTCAGCCTGTCATCACAGGGGAGGTGCTCCAGCTCTCTGATCACCTTTGTGTCCCTTCTCTGGACTCTGACAGTTTCATGCCCTTCACATGCTGCAGAGAACGTACGAAGCTCCAGAACTGCACATGGAGCTGCAGGTGGGAATGTACCTTCCCTTCTTAGGAGGGGAGCTTATGGTGCACAAAATAATTTCAGGTCATAACGAAAGTCTTCCCAATCAATTCAGAAAATAATCTAGTCCTTCTAATCGTGGTAAAATATTACCACAGGTTAGGGTATAGTACCTACTATGCCTGCTACGCTTCACTAATCTACAGTGCAGGAACTAAGTGAGCCTAAGGGAGCTCTTCTGGGATGAGCATTGCTCAGCATATTGGTCAGTATGATGCTCACTAACTCACCCCTGTGCTACTTCAGACAACACTGCCTTCCATAAAATGACTTTTTTTTCCTCAGGTCCCTGTTTAACTCCAGCATGGCAACCTAGGGACCACTGGGACTCTTCTAGGCCCAAGAAAAACAGGTGTAAGATTTTACGGGCAAACCTTAAAGCAAATGTATCACTGTTGTTCTCAATGGCCTGGAAGAAAAAAGAGGACCAGTACTGAATGCTCATGAAAGTGCAAAATTGGAAAACAAGATTTAGACCAAGGAAAAAGATTGCAGAAAGTTTACTAATTATTACAAAATAGCTGAAACATTGCATTTTTGATGTTAACCATCGTGAATGGAGGTTTGAATAGCTTTGTTCAGCAGCCCTTAGAATGATGCCATCAGCCTGCATTACTGGTCTCCTATAACACTAACAAATATAGAATTAACACCTTCCTTAGGTAAGAAATGCCTAGTCCCCTGCAAAAATGAAGGTAAGATATGAACAGGCCAATCTGTAATTAGTGTCACTGTTTGTATTAGCACTAGATAGTGTGAACAATTTTTAATAACAATAAAACCACACTGTTACAGCTATTGTTAAAAAGTGTGGAATATTTTTGATAAATCGTTTCAAATGAAAAGTAAAATAAAAATGGTAAGTAAAAGTTTTGGTGATCTGGTATCATCACGACTTCTCATAAGCTTAAAATACTGAATGCTCCCATAGGTTCCAGACTAGAAGGTTTCTGATGTTTACTCTGAATGTTTGAGAAAATGTGTCTGGTTCAGGCCTGCCTCAAGATAGACATGTTTGCATGCTATCCTGTAAATGCTGTGGCTATCTATCTGTGCACAGAGAGACACTTTCTAGATAGAAAGATATATTTTTATATCTGGGCAGATACTTAGATAAGTGTACATATTTATAAAATTAAAAGGTTGCAGTGGCTGTATTACTCAAATATAGTGCAGACATAAATGGGAAATCACCATTAAAACAAGAGAAATGTAGTGTGTAAGTCATCCCTTGAAATGTGTTACAGGAGTATATCTTCTCCTAGTCCATACTTAAAAAACACCCAGACCCTTAAATGTGAAATTTCTTGCAGATCTAGATAATGTAAAATGACATCCTTATTGTTCATTTCAGGTCTTGTTGAATCACCAGATGCAGTCGTGAAGATAGTATATGTTTCCCAATATCATAATGGGCATAATAAGCAAAGATCTTTCCATGTTCTTGATTCTGCCAAAAGCCAAATGTCTTTGACTTTCCACTTTGAACAATCATTCTCCACAAGCCAAGCATAAAGAACTTGAGTTATGATTTCCGTCACCTTCATTTGATAACATTTGTGGTGTACACTGGAGAATAAGATTGAATGGCTCTATGCAGTTTGTTAAATCATCCAGGATTTCTTTCCCTGTCATTCTGATTTTCAAATGCAAAACAAATTTTTTTTTGAGGACTATCTTTATATGAATAGTTCCAAAGGGAATATATATTTATGACTGGAAAAAAGTAGTGGCTTGTGCATGTGTGATTCACTCTGCATGTTTATTAATCTATCTAGTTGGGCCAGGCATGCATAAAAATATATTATAAATCAAAAATAAAGAATCTACTCCATCTTTTCTAATGGTAAAGTATAAAACGATGCACACAGGAAATTTTAAACTGAGTCTTCTTTTATGTTAATCTTGGAAGAAATGAAACCCCTCCAATTATATTTTATAAACCGGAACAATTTTGTGTATTTTTAGCCTTATAAAGATATATTCCTAGTTTCTTGACTTCAAATTTTTTGAGAACTTATTTAAATTTATTCAAATCCTCCCAAGACCCCAGTAGTACTTATTAGATGCAAAACAAAGATCCAGATTCAGTGGTTACCCTGTGACTGGTTAGAATGTAGATAAAAGTTTATTAAACCCTAAATTGCCATCCTGCTGTCAGGAGGTCAAGTGACTTGGATTAACATTTAAAATTACAAGGCAAAGCCCTTGGATTTTGAACTCTGAAGGTATTTTGGTACCCACAGGTCTGCCTCCAGCAACCTTGGCAGAGGCAGTCCTACATCCACTTAATTCCCTAGGCACCTGGACCATCCAGCCTTGGAGATATCTCCCTAGCAGTGCCTTGACTGGCATTCCTGTAAACCATATGTACACAGGTTGTATGTGTACACAAACAAAACACAAAATATGGTTTTGTGTTTTCAGCAAAGCTTTTGGGGGTCTAGAGGAGAAGATGGAGGTGAAAAGAGTAGTAAGGTTTCAGCTGTGGCAGAGTAGAAGAGACTGGTATCCCAGCTCCCTACTTCCTAGGTCAGAGCTTGCAGGATGAGTGATCTCCATTGCATATTCCTGCAGACAAAGAGGCAGACAAAAAGAGTAATATTTTCCCCAGCTCTTGATTTGGTTTAGGAATGGTATTCCCCAATTTGGTGAGAGACTCTCCAAACCGCTTTCTGCTTCCTCTCTCCTCCTCCCCCTGGATGGAGAAAAGAATTGGAGGCAGAAAAGGTAAAGATCATGGGTTGAGATAACACCAGCTTACTGGAAACAGCAATGAGATAAGAAAATGAACAGTAAGGGCAACAGTACTAATGACAGAGGGTATGACAAAGAGGTGATCATACGGAACCTCCCTAATGGTAGACAATACCAGACCTGGACATGAGCCCTTTCCCCATCCCCAGAAAAGATGTGAAGTGGTATAGAATAACATCCAGGTCGTCCCCATTGCTCCTCCTGGATACTGGAAAAATTAAGTCTGTCCTGGCCAGAACCAGGACAATTTTTGAAAAGAGATGTGTAGGAGAAAATATGGGGGCTCCAGGTTCTAACTACTTGCTGTTAGCCCTGAAGTAGGATCTCAGCTTCTGAAAATGGAAGGAATTGAGACACTTTTCTGTGCAATTTCTGGTTGGTTGGATTTATGTCACTGCCTAGTTAGAGCTGGGATTCATCTTAATGAATGTCAGTTGCTTAGAAGAGGTAAATACCTAATCCTGGGTTTGGGATTTCCCTCTGGGAACCAAGCATGTAAAACATAGCACAGGCATTGCAATACCTGACTCAATGTGCCTTGGCACTTCATGAATTGGATTCTCTGTATATTTAGCCAAGTTTCTTCGCAAAATTTGTATAAGTACAAAAAGATTTGGCTTCAGTCTCCCCTGCCCCATTTATTTTTATTTGTAAATGGGCATGAATCCTCACATACAGGATGTTATAATAATAATAATCCAATTCTTTTAACCTGAATTAGAATTATGTTTGTAACTGTAGTGTAATTCTTGCAGTTGCGCTGTTATTTCTGAGGAACAAAAGTGATACACATGACTTTTGTAACCTGTTACAAGGACAGGATGGAATCCACATTTCAGTATTTCCAAGAAACTGTTCAAAGATGGCCTTAGTTTGATCATTTTGCTGATGTCTCTTTCCAAATTAAGTGGTGAAATGTCTGCTGAAATCAGTTTGCCTTACTTTGTGAAAGCCTTTGAAAACCATGTGAACAAGGGGCAGAAACAACATAATTCAGAATCAACAGAAGTAGAGATAGCCCTCCTAATGTTGTGTTTATCCCTTTACCTGAGAAAGACATTTGCTCTTTGCCAGCTGAAATTTGAAATTTGTCAAGTAAACCATACATTATCCTTGTTCCAACTGAGCATGTGACAAATACACCAGAGCTTCAAGCACAAGGGAAGAACAATGAAAAAACTATTAGATAATAATTCTTATTGTTACAAGAATAATATAGTTGTTATGAGCACTAGAAGCCATTAGTCTTAGTAGCAAAGCACTAAAAGCTGAAATCTATCTTTGTTTTCCTTTCCTAAGGCACTAAAAGAAATGAACTCAGATCTCTACAGGCCCCACAGAGACATGTTACATTTTCATTTCCTCTGTCTCCTTTAGAGATAACAATGGGTCCCTGAAGGCTGTTCCTCTTGTCTAGTTAAGGCTAATGGCTTGTGCTTGATGATATTAAAACCTGCTTCTAGCACTCTTTCATCAGCTTAGATGGGTGACTGACAGGTCACCAGAGCACAGTGGAAAAAGAGCACCCTGCTGCTGCCTGCCTCACCTGGAAGTCTGAAAACTAAACTGTCAGCTGGATACCAGGGAGCAAAAATGCAGCCGTGCCACCTGACCTCTGACCTTGGTGCTCTCTTCTTCTCCACGGTCAAAGGAGAGCAGGAACTTCAGAAACTGCTTTGGGCAAGCGGGACAAGGCCCTTGAGGTTGGAAAGACAGCTGAAAGAACAACAGGGGACCATGAGCCCAGCGCTTACTACAGAGGGACAGACGGGGTGGTCATTTGCCTTTGTGCTGCTTTCAGTTACTTTCAAGGAATATGAGAAAAGAACTTGATTCTTCCAATAACTTCCACTGATGTTAAAACTTTAGTAGAGGGGACCAGGAAGAATTCTTCATAACCTTGACAGCATTCTTCCAAGAACTGTTAAAAACATGTTCTTCCAGCTCCTCTTTTTCCTGGAGAGGGACTGAGGAAAAAACAATAATTTGCACATACTTTGTTGGATAAAATTTTCTTCCATCTTGATCCCTAAAGATTATCATGTCACAGGCATCTCTGTTACCTAGCAACTACAATAAAGCCAAGAAAAAGACCTAAATATCAATTCCTTAGGAGTAATATAAACACTAATACATTAAGCTTTAAACTCTAAGGGAGTCTTTCTTTTATTACTAATGAAACTACCATGCTTTTCCTAGCATAATAAAGAAATTTTCTTCTCAATGAAATCTGTCACTATTGATGCATGATTATTTTTGAAGCAGACCGTGTTCACTTCAAATGTTTTGTTGGCACACTGTACATCTTTGTTGGGGGTTGGATCTGTTTCTTTTGTGTTTGTGGAATTTTTTCTTGGTGGTTTTGCTAGGTAACTAATTGCTGGATACTTATAGGTACTTACTGAAACAAAAGGGGGCGGCAGGTTGCTCCTGGGGAACATCAGGGAACAGGACAGTTGGGTCAACGGACACCACTCTGAAAGAACGTGGGAGTACCAGAAGCCCTGCTTGTTTTTTCCTGCACTGGCCTTTTCTCCAGAGGAAGACGGGACTCATCTCGTCACCACTGGACTTTCCTACAGGACTACTTCTACTTCACAAAACTGCATCTACTACTCAAGGAGGATTTCATCTGGACTGCTTTAACACCCTGACACGCAGGGTGTCAGGTCACATCCCTGACTCTGTCAGGGTATTTTCTGGGGTTTTGTTGTTTTTGTTTTACTTGTCTCTTAGTGCTATTACATTTGTATTTTTTCTTTGTTTTATCTAATATTCCTGGTAAAGAACTGTTATTCCCACTCCCAAATCTTTGCCTGAGAACCTCCAATTACAAGATTATAATAATGTGAGGGAGGGGGGTTACATTCTCTATTCAAAGGGAGATTCCAGCTTTTTGCTGGCAGGTACCTGTCTTTCAAACCAAGACAATCTTTCGAGTTAGCCACTAAACATCAGAATTACTTTGGTGTCCTCTGGAGTGTTAAAAGTAAACAAGATAATTCCTTAGCTAGAGGTGTCTGAAAGAAAACCTCATATTTGAACAATCCCAGATGTTGTGGCAACTTGCAAACCTGATCTGTAATTTCCATTTTGCCTCTGATTTTCCTCCTTCCTCCTTTGAAAAGGACAATGCTGTTCTGAGAAACTGCAGAACAGAAGTGGTATCACAAGTCCTTTTCACTGTCTTCATTCATAAAGCCATTCAATGCAGTTAACATAGTTTCTGTTCTAGCTGCTCCAAGAGTAACCACATATGGGAAAAGATTACTCATTAAAATGGTGATAGGAGCCAAGCCTCTATCAGACTCCGTGAGAAAAATGCAGTCCCCTGGGGACTTTAAAGGCACCAGCAGAGCTTGTAGCAGGCTTCACAACAATAAATAATAAATTCCCACAGGCCAATCATGACCTGATTCAGTTAGCTTACAGGCAGAGGTTGTGAATAACAGATTTACATAGATGCAATTAAAACCAGAATTTGACAAAAAACTCTTCCGTACTTGTATTCATAGAATCATTTAGACTGGAAAATATCCTTTAGATCATGAAGTCCAACCATTAACCTAAAATTGACAAGTTGACATGTCCACCATGAAACCATATCCTTAAGCACCACGTCGACGCATTTTTCAGAGACCTCCAGAGATAGTCACTTCCTTGGGCAGCTTGTTCCAGTGCTTAACAATGCTTTCAGTGAAAAAAAATTTCTTAATATCCAATCTGAAGGATTCTTGAAGCATCTTGAGGCACTTTTTCTCTTGTCCTGCCATTTATAAACTTGAAGTAAGTTGCTAGGTCATCCCTGATCTAGACAGGTGCTTTTTCTCAGTTAGGTTGGTAACTCCTCTAACAGTCTTGTTTTGTTTGATTATATTAGCTCATTGGTCTCATAGAGCACAACTTCTGTGTCAGGCCAAAATGGTTAACACCTGGCACCACTCAGAGTCTTAAGCATCAGGGTTTAGTTCTTGCATTTGCAAAATAGTTTGTGGTAGCACTTGCAGAAGGGGGATTTCCGCAGGTATTACATGACACAGATGTATCAAAACTAATTTTCCTATCCCCACATTCCCTTTTCCAACAGATCTCAATGTGGGGTAGAAGAAAATATCCCAAGGACTAGGTTCATTATTTTGGCTTTGGCTCAGTGCAGTGTTAGGACAGACACTGGCAACATTCTCCTTGCAATTAGTCTGGGCCCTGCCTAGGTAACATGGATTCCTCACCCCAGTCTTGCTCTTGGACCTTTTTTTGCCCATCTAATGGGGCAAGTCGATAATGTTTGAATAACATCTTCTTGGAGGCTGAGGAAACTAGCAAGACCTTCTGCCTCTGTCACAAATAGATGATCTTTCTGCCCTGTCACATCACAGTTGGTACAACCATTGATTGATTCCCTAGGTTATTTGTATTTTTCACAGAGCATCTGTATTAAAATAATGAACTTTAGTGGTATTCCATCTCTCTGGTTCATTTCCAAATGTGCAATCAGTAATGATTTCTTGTTTAATCAGGTTTGGTACAGTCACTGACTTTACCTTACTGGCTTCCTCATTAGACTCATCTAGTCTATTCCAAATATCTCCATCTCAGTTGGTATCATACATATCTGTGCAGATTTTTATGAGGTCTAATTGCTACCTTGTAATTCGGTTTCTTGGTGTTTTCTTGCTTTCTTTATATCCTGTGGAATTAATTTTATTTGGTGGAATTTTTTTTTTAAAATATACCCTTTTCCCTGACTTGCTGCCAGCCTTTAATTTACCTTTAGTTCTCAATCCTTTGTTGAAAATTTATTCTTTCCTTTTTGAATTTCTTCTTTTAACCTTTCAGCCCCTTAGTTTTCAATTTTCATTATTGCAGCTAACAGGCAGAACATCCCTTCCTCTCTTCTGTTTTTATTTTACACATATCATTCCAATTACTGAATTCATTCACTAAGGCTTTCAGAGTGAGGCTTATTGCCCTTAGTCACTCCTTATCTCAGTTAGGATCTTGCCAACCATTTTCCATAAAACCCTTTTGCAATAGATACCATTTAGCAGGGGAATCAGTCAATATTCTAAGCCAAAGACCCTTCTCACTATGCCAATTAATTCTGTCACAAAATTCTATGGAGACAGGCGGATTCTTTTGGGATCCTTGGTAGAACAATAACATAAACAGTTGCTGTTAAAATCAAAACTTTAAACTGGACTCTCTGTGAATTGAGTCCTTTTACAAAACACAGGTAATCAATAAACTGTTTGAATATAAGCAGAATTTTAAGTCCCTTTGAAATGAAACACTATTTGCAACAACATATTTAATTGCTATCTTCTTATTGTTCTTGATTTTGTTTATATTCTTATATTATTTAATTACTTGGGACATGTTGATCTAGTAGCATTTGCATGGAAAAGGAAAAGCAGTTCTCCACAAAACCCTTAATGCCTTCCTTATCGTCTGTCTTCTGTTATTTGTTTGATTGATACATTTGGTTTACCTGATAGTTTAACTAGGAAATTTGAGCTATAAGTTTTTGAACTTCTCTGTGAAGGCAGAGACAATTGGACTTGGTGATTGGGGATAATGTTTTCAGTTCTTTATTCTAAACATTTTTCAAGGGAACATCTTTTGGGAATTAAAGTTAAGTCCTACAATTTTGAAACTACTTTCTCACTTAGTGAAGGGAAGGCGGGTTTCCTGCAGAATATAGCTCAGGGCAAAATCCACACTTTTTTCCCCACATGTATGTAGGAAGTTATGAATCAGCAAGCATAAATCCAGAATGCCTTCTTAAGGCTGGCTGTTTCTCATCCTTATGAGTCAGTAACACCTTTTCCATCCAGCTTGACTGTCTCTCCACTTACTCTTCTGGAAAATAAAAATAATGTGAAAAAAAAAAAATAAGGAATTCATATGATTTAATTCAAAACCCCCACAGTACTCCCACACAAAGATTATCCTTGCCAGTTTTGACATACAATCACACAAGAGAAAACTCTGAATAAGGCAAAGACTTGCATACTGTTTTTAGAATGGAATTGTTGGCTATTTTTGAGATGTCTGAAATTGCTACAACAGTTGCATGTTTGCTTTCTCTTGCAGTGTGCTTGTGTCATTCCTTTAGCTCAACAATAGGAATTTGCCCGTTCTCAGATTTGGAAACTGTGACAGAGGAGACAGGCTTGAGCAGGATACAGAGAAGAAGGTTTGAATAAACTGGTAAAATGGTAAAGACACTTCCACATGTACTGTAATTGCAGAGCCGAGTCACATCTACACAGAAGTGTTTGCTGCACAAGTCAATGATGTGAAAGTGTACTGGGCCATGATGAGAGACATCTATAATGCCCATTGCAAACCTGCTCAGTGTAACTTCAGATGCCATTATCCCATGGAACTTGATGCAAATGGATGTGGAACTGGAGCCTCTGGAATGAATAGAATAAATGGTACTAGGCTGTCAGGGTATGAAGTATGTAGTTTTCTCTGAAAATTAGCTTTGATAGGGATGAAACTTTTGCTTAAGAACTGTGTTTCTGTGATAATAGGGGAAAGATGTCCTTTTAGGCTTTGAAGCAGAGTACAAGCCTGTTGACAAAGGCCTTCTTGTCCTCTGATTTCCAGTCTAAATCCCACTTCTGCTGCCCCTTTCTGCTCTTTCTCTCTCCATGATGCATATAACTCCATCTCCTTACTTCTAGGTCCCTTTTTAAACTTCCTCCTCATTCAGTCTCAGACTTCACTCTTGTTCTGTCCTGGGTTCAAACAGTCCAAATTTCCCATTCTCTCTCTGTCCTGGTGTCATGGCCACTCTATGCTCTTGCCACTTCCTTCAGTGAATCGTATTTGGTGTTTTGAAAACTGTCTATTAGAATAGAAAGTGCTCATCATTCTTCAGATTTGGAGACATGGCAAGTTCCACCTGAGTCACATTTGTGTTAGATACACAGTTGTAACTGGAGAGTTTTGAAGCTTCACCGCCGGGCTATTTCAGCCCAGCCACTTGAAGTCATGTCTGACTGTGCACCTCTTAGCTCTTTTCAAGAGATCTGGAGAGGAACAATCTAAAACTGAGTAATTTCAAATTGACATGTGCTCCTGAAACACGGCCAGACTCTACAGCTCTGATCCTACAAATAGGTATGGAAACACTCGTGGTATAGATCATACAGTGATGCCTGTGTTTGCATGAAAAGAACCTCTCAAGTATAATCTTTCTAGGCTGCAGAATCTATTTTCCCCCTCTGTTCAGGCTTTGCGCATGTTGGCACATGCATAAGAAACAGTTTAAGGAGAGTAGTGGGACAAATCAGGATCTGTCAGCATCTGTACTATTAGCTTTACATTTTAGGGGCATGGATGACTCCTCTGAGAGCCAAGTCTTGGCACAGAAAATGTCAGAATGGAAATCTGATCCATAAAAGATGTAAATCTAAACACTTCTCCAAATGTTTAGCCTCTGAGGAAAAATATTGATACTGAAGACACTATAGAGAAGTTTCAGTCCAAGACAGCTCTTGTTATTCACTTCGCAATTGTTACCAGTAAGGATTTGCTTACATCCCCTTAGAGGGAAAAGACCTGTTGTATGTACAAGGTAATTAAGACTGAGTTAATGGAGTATGGGTATTACTCTCTCTTTTGTGAACTGATAAATTCACTTTGGAATAAATTTGCTTTATCTGCCTAGTAAGAGATCACAATGTGATCTGCTAGCTGTCATGGGAAATAAAATGAGATCCTGTGATATAAGTATGGATGTCATAGTTCTCTTCTAGAGGATATAAAATGTTAATAATACTCATAAATAAGCTAGCCTTTACTGTAATCCAAAACAACTAAACACTGTCTTCCTCTCTTAGAAAAATAGTATTCAAAAATGGCTGCAGCCACATTCAAGAACAATTGCTTAGTGAGTCATTCATCACTGTAAAAAATGAATTTAGCTTACCAAGAAAATGTTTGTTTCCTGCTATAACAAGAATTCAGTATGTCAGCAAGGAAATTGAATCATCTCACTTGACTGTAATAAAAAGCTGATTTATACTGAAATCATAACAAGTACCTTGAGAAACTAAAAGTGTTGTTTAAGGTGAGCAACTGAAACTATTAACTCCTGAATGAAAAATGGATTATATTTAACCAAAATCAAGCACAAGTAACCACAACAAAAATTTGCAAAGTAACAGTATGGGTAATACATGGAGTGATAATCTAAAAAAACAGACTAGGGGAAAAAGACCCATGAGGAACTTTCAGAAGCTGAACATAAGCTCTGTATTATAACCAGTTCTTCTGTAATTGGATGATACTTAAATGAACAAGTTTTATCCAAGTAATATTAAGGTCATAGGGATCAAAGCTGACCAAAGAGAAAAAAAAAACAATCCTCACAGAGAGTGCAAGACAACAAAAACATATAGGAACAAAGAAAGTCATGAATCTATTGCTGCTCTTTAAAGCATTTGTTCTTCACATTTGTAACCTAAGCACTGAATGAAAACAATTAAAGACAACAACAAAAAGAACCCAAAGCAACCAAACACAAAACCAACCAACCAACCAAAACACCAGACCAAACCCAAAAATAAAAGGCAAAAGAAAAAGCCAAAAGGGAAAAAATAGGGGACTGGACTTCCAGTGACTGATATTACTTTATTTTCTTGTAAGCTTTTTTCTTGTAAGCTTGTCAGTCAACAGTAAAAGCAGAAAAAGGACACCATATGTGAGCACTGGTGGCAGGTAGGGAGAACAGTTATTGAAATCAAATAAAATCAAGATACATCATCAGGTGAGAGTACCTGAAGTGAAAGAGACAGAGATAAATTTTTGACGGTATTTGTGAGCTTCCTCAGGTCATAGAAATGATCTGAAGGGTATTATTACAACAGACAAGAATGGTTACCTTAAAAACCCTCCAGTTACCTCCCCTTTTACCAGAAGAGAGATGGTGCTCAGATGTGGTAGTGCTGTATTACACAATAAATGTCTGCTTAAGGATGGCACAAACAGTAGGCAAAAACAAGCCAGCATGAGGGTAACTAGGGATTTGGCAGTAATGGTGTGTCTGTGGGATGTTCTATGATCTTCTCTTGGTAGACACTCATACTGCAGTTGTGTGCTTTCAGATTTTTAACTGGCTGAGCCCCATATAGCATATCAAAGCATGTAATACTGTACAAACCTGAATAATGCAACTGCATGTTCAAGGAAAAAGAGGGAGTTAGATGCCAAATGAGTGGTGAAGACCTCCTCTGACATAGAAGAAATGCAGACCAGGGCTCTGCTTTTCAATCTGCATCTGTGGAAGTGGATAATTAAAAGCCTTGTTTTTCTGGATTGACTAAAAAAAATGCCTTTAACACCCCTACCTTCCCATCACTGTCAACCTTCTTGAGGTGTGTGGGTGGGGACTTGATGACTTGGGGTATCTCTTTCTTCTTCCTTTGATGTTTAAGACTTCCAGATACTCCTTTTACTTTGCCCTACCCAATGTTCCAGCTCTGTGGGTTGGGCACAGTCTGACAGCCTAACGAGCCAGCATCCCTTCTGGAAGTCAAAATCTGGAGGGACTGGAAAGAGAAATACAG
>WBNO01002116.1:0-35456 GCA_013400575.1 Peucedramus taeniatus | reverse complement strand
GATAAGAATAGGTCATCACAGGTAAGACTTTTTAGAAGAGGCAGTAATTGTGGACTTGTAGAGGATTTAATGGAATGGAGAAAATTTGGGCAATGTGCAAATGAGTAAGAGGAAAGGGCCAGTTATTGGTGTTTGCATAAAAACTATCTCAAACATCATTGTTCTCCTGCTATATTGCCTCTTGAGAGAGACCAAGAAACTTTCCATGCTCTCTACAGCAAAATCTGTAAAATCTCACTTAACAGAAGTGTTCCAGACAACAGAGTGACTAATTTCCCCACACCACCTCAAATCTGTCTCCTACCAAGTTCCTCTCTTTGAAGAGAGTTCTCATCCCACTGCACAGCAAAGCTCGCCCACGTCTGTGATGCTTTCCCCGGAACAACAAAAACAGTAACAAAGGATGACAAACTGAACAGAGCCTAACCTAACTGCGTAGTCAGTTGTTCTCTAAGCGCAGGGGTAAGTCTGAATCACTCACATAAAAAATTAACCCCCTCCCATCAATATTAACCAGTGACTATCAACACAACACTGAGATCATAAGTGCTCTTCTTGAGGAGAGATAGCTGTTAATTAAGCTGAAGTTACATCACAGTCCAATCAGTGTTAGGAAATCTTATTTCATTACAAAGCATCATGGTTGGTTTTATTTTTACCTTAACCTTTCCTTTCTGAGCAATCTTACTTCAGTAGTGGTCCATCTCCAGCAGTACCCAGGCTATCGCACACTTGTGTCTCTGACTTCTCTCAAAGAGCTGTCAGGGCAGCGTAAGACAAAAAATTGGATGACAATGTTCTTTGGAGAAGGCATGGAGAAGTGTTCATTGTGGAGCAGACACACATGAAGGGCAACATTTTGTTTAAAGTCTCTTTATACTTGAAAAAAGTAACCCCACTTGGCTTGCCACATGGAAGACATGCTATTTTCCACAAGAAAGATTTTTTCATCCTGAATATTAAGTGTGGCAGTGGAGGACAGGGTATGAAGACATTGGTCATTGCAGAAGGCACTGAAATCTGTACTTTATCACATCTACCCCTGGCCACCAGTGTGTTAGTGACTAGTGAAACAGAGGCATAAGAAGCAATTTCAGCTGGAAATTATGGGGAAAATAGATTGGAAGATGTGAAGGTTTTTGTAATATTGAACAAGAAATGCTGCTGGTTAATCATCTGCTTGTGTGGGCCAAATGGTTTGCTTTGTTTTTTGAACAGATTAGAAGGTTTTTTTTAAAAAAGAGATGTGGATTTGTTGCCACCACTGTTATATTACGTGTAATGTACCTATGATAGTACCTAATAGCAGATCGTGAAGTGACTTTAAATGTCAGAGGAAGAACATGGAGGATGGCAGAGTTTACCTGTCCAGTGAAGGCAGTTTGGATCCACAAACTGTTTCACCCTAAGGAAGTGGCTACATCAACCTGCTCTGTGCTGTGCTGCATCATGTGCATTCATTGGCTTCACCACAACTACCTCAGGGGTCTGTGTCTGACATGAACTACACAGTCCATGCTGAGGATGTCCCAGCTACAAGACAAATGAAGCTGAAATGGTGGTGAAGGTTAAGAAACTTAAGAGCCAGTGATGGGTGCTTACACAAGCCATTCAGTGCCAAAATCTGTGCTCTAAAATGTAGACCATTTGAAAAATTCTATAAATATGACTATTTGCAGCAGTAATGTGTTCTCCAGGAAAGGTGTCTCTGGGTGTACTTTCCTACAACCAAAATATCCAGTTATGTTATAAAAAATAGTGACATTTCAGACAGTAATGAAAATAAACTAGGAATAAGAAATGCTGAGCCCTGCTTTTAAGGAGTCATTCATACATTTTAATAGTGTGTGCATAACCTGAAAAACTAAGCCACTGCCAGGTAATTGGATTTGGGAGCTAGTCAGCATAGGTATGACTAAAAATGCCCATTGTTACTGGCCTGTAGACAAATTTTCCTTGAGTTATGGACACAGACCCTTGTGCTTTTAGTTCTGGTGTGTCCTACCAGGGTGTGTCTTACAGCAACATTATATAAAACCAGTTCTAAAGTCACCTAAAAATACGTGACAGTCTGGTTGACTTGATACAATCTGAAAAAATGCCCTTAATTCTTGGGATTATTAAGTCCCAGAACGAACCCCTGAGGGACCACTTGTCACTGATGTCCATTGTGACTGTGAACCACTGATCACTACCCTCTGGACGCAACCACCCAACCGTCATTAGATAATTTATAGGGCAGACATACTACAAAGAAAAGCAAGGTTCCTGCCTGATCTGGAAAAATGACATTCTGGTTCCAGATAGGTTTACAGGTCAGATCCTGAACACGATAGTCTTATGAGTAGAACAGGAACTGAATGCTACCACGTGTTTCATTGCTCCTTTCCTAAATCCCGTCGGCAGCTATTGCAAACCTAGAATGCTCAGAGGAATGCTGTCTTCTCCTTCACCCTGCCAACACGGGTACAAAATGTGTGCAAGACTGCCATTTCTTCTCTCTCAAGTTACCAGAAGATCCCTGAAATGTGGCATTAAATGCAACAGAGATCTGGTGTAAACGAGTAGCACAAACATCCTTCAAAACAGGAGCACACTGTCTGCTCAGAGAATCAGGATGCAAGCACTAAATTTCCAGGGGTCATGAGGATGTTATTTCTTTGTGTATTTTTTAGTTTGATTGCTCTTTTAAATTTAGAAATGCTTAATAAAATTCAGGAGCCTGACAGTGCCTTAATGGAAATTTAATGAAGAAAAGGACAACCTCAATCTCAACCTCAGAATCTGCCAGGACTGCACTGCCTGATCATCTTCTGGCTGTCTATAAAGGTCTCATTTTTCTTTTCACTGGTCCACATGGTCTTTGGCTTGACTTTTCTTCTGGATTTTTTTTTTTTTTTTACTTCAGATATATTAAAAAATTCTCTCTTGTTTTAAGCTTCCCATTCTCTTCTTTGAAATTGAGTCTAGCTTAGATATTCTATTTCTTTTTTGCTTTACTCAGGGATCCCTTGTGAGGGAACAGATCACAAATTCAAGCCTGTAGAGGTAGTGTTCCTACTGTAATCTTCCATGATATGATAACAGTTGTGAATAGCCATCTTCAAGCTTCTGCTGTAGCTCAGACGAAACTGCTAACTGGCTTCTGGCCATTCAGAAAGTCAAATTAGTGCAGTGGATGCAGATGCCAGTGTTTTGACCCTAGGAGATCAGTAAGAATCTTTAACCCTGTGGCACTGCAGTGACTAACTCACCTTTAGGTTAAATTCCAGTCACCTTCAAGTCATAAATCTCCGAGGTCTCCTCAATGGCTGCTTGTGTTTCATCCCCAGTGCTTTATGTACTGACATTGATTTATCTGTTTTCCTAAAAGTGAAGGTCAGGAGAGCCAGAGACAAGCCATGCCTTAGCTGTGAATCTCGGAACTGGGAAGGCAATTAAGCTTGCACCCATTTATAACTTGTATGAGGCCCCTTCCATTTAGTGGGCTTCTCTAAAACTGCAAGCTCTGAAAATCTTCATAACTGATCCTAAAGCATAGATTTTCCCTTTCTCTATTTTTTTAAATAAGACCTTAAAAAGAGAATACAACTGTTGTCAGTATTTCTATAACCAAAACCAGCTTCCAAATCCCTTATCTCCATCAGTAAATGTCTTATAAATATCCCATGCAATAGATCCACAGTTATATATGTTCATGGCAGTTAATGGCTTCCTGTTTTGTAGGAGTTGCTTACAGGCTTCAGGACAACCCCCTCACCCATTCTGTAGATTCCAGTATTTTTAATGCATTTGGGTAATAATTCTATTTCTATAAAATCCTCAAAGGAAATGAGAGTCCACAAACCTACATTAAAATAACATGAGGGATAAACTTAAGCTCACAGGAACTAGAAAGCTGTGTGGAAAGTCATCCAAAAACCTAGGCTGACAATGTATAGTTAAAGTGCTGAGATATTGCACCAGAATGGGACTAAATAATGGGACATGCAACCTTTATGATTCTACAGGAATTCATCTGATCTCTTCATTGTTATATTCTGGTTGTCAGATAGTACATACACTGGTTATTAGTCTTAACATCAAAAATCATTGACCAACACTATTTACCATCTGTGTGAAATAGAGGACTCTGGAGCAAGGGTTAACTAAAAATGGATAGTATAAATATTTTCATTCTAGAGATTAGAATGACGTATTTCTGGAGTCATAGGAAGCAAAATATTAAATAGATAATTAAAGCATTTTATTTCTTATGTACTACATTCTTTTGGGTCCTGTATAACTTCATTAACTTTTTAAATAATGCGTTGAACAGCTTTTGGCAGTCTGATACTTTGAGTCATATTAGATAAGTTTACACAGCACTCTGATGATAGATTCTTCTGGGTCCAGATTGTGCCCCATGCCAGACCTGTATCATGCCTGTTCTATGTTTATGTAGATCTCCTCTCTCAGTGATTTCCTCCTCTGTGCTGGAAGTGCCAAACTTTCACCACTGACTGGATGAGAAGCCGGTAGCAAATAAACTCCTAATTTAGCACTCCTCTAAGAGCTGGTAGGTTAGCAGTCTGTACCAACTTTGCATGATCTTTTCTTGATTTGAGTAACTGTGGGTTAAGATGTAATTTATTTTCATATAAAGTTTTAGACTTTGCTTAGCCTGGGTGTTTTATATTTACTAGCCATCAGACAATGTACAGAATTGAACTGAGAATGAGCTAAGAGTCCAGGGTCCACCTGCAGATTGCTCATATCAGAGTTACAGTCACATCCCAGCTGGCTTCTTTCACATGTTGACCCCATATACTTCAGGTTCTGCATGCAGTGCTCTCAGCCAGTGACCCTCTAGTTCTGTGCTCAAGGAGGGAATGATGTATACGAAACAGAAAATTTGGGTGTTGGAATATCTGTATTTCAGGTGCATAGCCTTAAACTATACAGATTATGGTGATGCATGGAAATAGTGTGGTGTCCCAGACGATGACTGAACATCTATCCACTTGGTTTTTTAGAGTTTGGGTCACAAGTTCAGGGATTTGGTGCCTCGTATAAGGCTGCAGGAGCCTTTCTAGGTACCAGCTACACCACTGTTAATGAAGTTTAAATAAGAGCTCTTTTCTTTCCAAATAAATGATAAGATTTAAGCACATCTCATTGATGACTTATTCAAGTAAAATAATTTTCTTTATTAACTATGTCTGGTTTTGTGCATTAAATCTACCCTTAGTGTAAACATATACTGCCTAATTACACACTGCCTTCAGGGACAGAGAATTTATTGTTAGCCTGCAAATGGAGTTCACATGGTATTCAGGAATTCATGAGATGATGACTTCCTGAAAATTATATCTACACAAAACCCAAAAAATCAAAGCAAGGAAACTCAGAGATAGGATTGCAAGACTGTCCAAAGAGCAGTTCTAACTAGGAATCAAAAAACCTCCAGCTCAGTGCTGGGAAGGAGCTTCTCTGTAGTTGAAGCACTGTATCTGGAAATTAAACCAAGGACATTTGCCCAACTACTTTATGAACTCATTTACAGTTCTCCAGATGCTCCCCACATCTATGGGACATATAGAGCTAAGCAGTCATAATTGCTTTTTAAAGCCTGAAACTAGGGCAGATTAACTTGATTAGACAGTCATTAAGGACAGACAAGAACTGTAAGTTACTTCTGTCTCATGAATCCACCCACAGAGAGCAGACCAGAGAGAATTTGGCAGCTAATATTCAATCATTCAAGCCCTACCATTTAGGGAGAAAGAAGGACTGGGCTAGTTTGATTTGCGTTTTAATTCTCTTGGAGTGGAAAAACAAATAAAAAATCAAAGAAAAAGCACATGGTTTAATAGAGAATAATCAAAAACATCTGTAAGTAGTTCTGCTTTACTAGTCCTTTCAAGGGCATGTATCTGGTTAATTTAGTGTGGCAGCCTCAATTAAACAGCCCCTAGTAGCATGTTGTGGCTAATTGCTTACTGTTTACCAGAGCTTTTTTTTTCCTTTGAAAAAGGATCCTTCCTTTCTCCAAAACATGCCTGTTTTAGATTGAAGTTAGTACTTTGAGTCTGATTACTTAAATTTAAGATGCCCAAACCAATTAAAAAAAAGAAAGTAAAATAAATGAATTTATACTGCTTGCCATCTGTTTAGCAGGTGAGGAAAGAACATATGCTATTTTCTTAGTTTATTAGAGAGTTATAGCATGCTATAGATTTAAAGTGTGCTATAACAAAGTTAGCACTCATTATCAGTAGCTCTTAGAGTTTGTGTGCAGGATAGCAAAAAGAAATTTGTCCATCTGGAGCATTCACAATAGGCTTTGGGGTTTGTATACTTTATTACTTAAGGAAAAAAAAATCTCTATTTTTTGTCATTTCCTTCTGCTCCCCTGAAAGAACCAGTTTATGCTGCATTCTTAATGTGTTTAGTTCAACAAGAATGAATATCTTACATCCATGTTAATTAAAAAAGAAAACATCCAGATGATTTATGGAAAATTAAAATAATGTTAAAACAATTTTTATATAAAGATTCTCCTATAGCCCTTTGCATTCAGTGGAAGAATTTTAAGTCTTCAGTGTAAATCCCAGAGTCTGACGATGGAGTCTAGCACACCCAAATTGCTTCAACATTTCCAATAGCTATTTCACATCTGTAGGGAAAACCTTGCTTTTCAACCCCGCCAACTCATTGAGATCACTGAAAACAGGAGGAGTTCCTTCAGTTTAGGCATTCTTGAATATTTAAATACTTCACTGAAATACCTGAAAAAAGCTTAAAGAAAACTTGAGCGAAAATCTTGAAAGCATAATTCTTCCCTGGTCAGGTTATAAGAAAGTAGTAGTCTCAGCTCACAACCCTTCCCACTGCCACAAGCACATTCCTGCTCTCTGCAGTGCCTGTCTCCTGTCTCAGTGTCCAGATTACATCTGCATTTAACACTCATGGCTGGCATTTCTGAAAACTTGTTTTCAGCTGCTTTCCACAGCCATGGTTGAGCCCAGGCAGGAAGTATGCAGTTCCTGAATTGAGTTGTCATAGCCACTCTGAGCACACTAAATTTCCAGAAAATTCTGATTTTGGAGAATGGAAGCCATGCTTCTAGATGCGACAGAGAGCTGTTTCTCTGGTTTGCAGCCCAAGGGCAATGCCTCTACAAATCCCATAAAATAAAAAATTCTGTTTACAGGGTTGTCAGTTTTTCTAACTAAAAATTTGATTATATTTAAAGAAATTTCAAGAGCACAGTTTGAAAAAAATTCCAATGTTTTGTTCTGAAAAACATCAAACCCAAGAGGTAGAGCTGTGGGACATTCCCCCTGTGTTCCTCTGCTTAAAATGGTTTTGTAAAATCACATGGATTTACAGATTGTTTTTTCCAACTTGAAAATGAATTTTTCAAGAAAAAATTTTGCCTGTGAAATTTTGCTAATCTCTCACATGTACAGAGAATGCAAATGGCATGAAAGATCTCTCCAACACAGTTTTAAGTATTTTTTTCCCTCTTAATGAAGAACTTTCCTGTGTCAGGCACTGGTTGCCACTGGTTTTCCTCTAGACATTGGCAGTTGTTTAGAGCAGCACTTTGGAACAAAACATTAGCTGTAGTGCTTGTGACTAATCTGTGTTCTGTGGATGCCAGAACATTGGAAAACCATTAGTACTGTTGGGACACAGCAATTTCCAGGGGCAGCAGTTACTGCTCCTATTCCTGCAAAAGAATCAGCAAATCTGATTTTCCAGGGTTTTCCCCAGCTCTGCTTTGTTGACAACCAGTTTCCTCAATGAGAAACTGGCCCATCCATTGTGATTGGGCAGCAAAAATGATTTTTCTTACACTGCCTTGTCCTTTTCTTATTTGCATACCTCACATTACAAAGAGTGTGAAGGTGTGGTGCCCAAATCAGATGAGGGCTTGGATATCCTGACTAGGATTTAGGTGGAAACAGAGTGTCTATATTCATCTTCATTACCTGAAAAACCATCAGTTCTGATAGGGCTGTATGGTGGTACACTCTTTTCAAAACAGGAAAGCTGTGACAGTTTCCTTCCAAGTACAAAGAAGGTTCAAACCTGCATTTCCTTGCTCACGGAGGCAGGTGAAGTCTGTGTGTATTCAAGGGGCCACTGCTGGCAACGTTTGTGTTTGAGCATTAAGGCATCACACAGTGCACTACAGAAACTGTCTGTGCGGGTGGTAGAGGGGCCTGACTCATGTGGACACAGAGAGAGCAAATGAATGCTCCTACAACTTGCTGCAGATTCAAGTTCCCTCCTGTACAGAAAGAATGACATTTCCAGCACGGGAAAATCCAGCGCCTGGGTCAGAAGGGTGGTAGACTCTGCATCGAGCTGCAGTCTTGCGGTCCAGTCACTCGAAGATATCAATCCTTGCACAGCTATTCCAGCACCTTTAGGCAGCCTGAGCTGGGGCAGCCAAAATCAGTCACTGACTTCTCCAAGATTGTCATGAATTCTACAAATATAAGTCCTGTTAACTCTTGAGAAAGATACATTAATCACTTTTAACCTATCTGTAACCTCATTTGGGTGATGAAAAGAATTCAGATTGAAACACAAATATTGTTTAAGAAAGCCATACAGCACCAGAAGGGAGATGTCGACAAAGAGCATTGAGATGCGCTTGCAAAAGCTTTCTTCACTACCTGATTGTGACTATGGAAACTCGCTGATGCAAAGCCTATGATGCTGCAGTCTGCTCTTTCAAGCCATTCTTATTTGATCTACTTTGTGGATAATATGAAAGGCTCTTCAGTTTATTGGAAAAACAATGCAGGGGTGGGGAATGGGGGAACAGCAGAGAAACAAAGCATGAGGTACTTGCTGTCTTTTTTTGCCTCAGTCTTTAATAGTAAGACTGGTAATTCTTTGGGTACCCAGCCCTCTGATCTGGAAGAGAATGAAGCTCTGTAATGCGAGGGGAAATGGCCAATTAGCTCAGTTGGTTAGAGCATGGTGCTAATAATGCCAAGGCTGTGGGTTCAATCCTTCACTTAAGAGCTGGACTTAGTGATCATTGTGGGTCCCTTCCAACTCAGAATATTTTCTGGTTCTGTGATGTTCTATACTTACACACACAAATGTGTCTGTGGGGCTGGATGGAACCCACCTCAAGGGCACTGAGGGAGCCGGGAGAAGTGTTCACTGAGCCAATCAGCGTAATTTCTCAGCAAACCTGGCTGAATGGGGACGTGCAAGTTTACTGGAAAGCTAAAAAATATGTTGCACATCTTCAAGAAGGGCTGGAAGTAGGATTCAGGGAACTACAGGCCTTTTAGTCGGACCTCAGTGCTGGGGAAGCTCATGGAGCAGATATTCCTGAGCGTCATCATGCAGCATTTGCAGGACAACCAGAGGATCAGGATCAACCAGCATGGGTGTATGAAAGGCAGGTCCTGCCTGATAAACCTGATGTCCTTCTATAACAAGGTGGATGAGGGTTGTGGATGTCACCTGTCTGGACTTTAGTAAAGCCTTTGACATTGTTTCCCAAAGCATTCTCGAAGAGAAACCGCTTGTGGCTTGGACAAATGCCCTCTCTGCTGGTGAAAAACAGGCTGGATGGCTGAGCCTGGAGGGTGATGGTGAATGGAGGGAAATCTGCTTGGTGACCAGTCACCAGTGGCGCTCCCTAGGGCTCACTCCTGAGTTGGCCTTGTCTAATACCTGTATCTCTGATCTGGAGGAGGGGATTGAGGGCATCCTTGGTGAGCAGATAACATGAAGTTGGGTGGGACTGTTGATCTGCTGGAGGGGAGGAGGGCGCTGCAGAAGGATATGGAACAGCTGGACTGATGGGCTGAGGCCAATCGCATGACTTTCAATAAAATAAAGTGACAGGTCCTGCACTTGGGTCACAACAACCCCAGTAGAGCAAGTTGCTTGGGGAAGAAGGACCTGGGCACGCTGGCTGAACATGAGTCAGTGCGTGCCCCGGTGACCAAGAAGGAAAATGTCATCCTGGCCTGTATCAGGACGAAGAAAGGGATCTTCTCCCTGTACTCGGTTGAGGTCGCATCTCAAATACTGTGCTCAGTTTTGTGCCCTTCCTAATAGAGGTGCTAGAGCATGGAGTTAGTAGGAAGTGTGGAGATTGTTTGAAGGGTCTGGAGCACAAGTCTGATAAGAAGCAGCTGAGGGACATGGGATTGTTTAACCTGGAGAAAAGGAAGTTCAGGGGACACTTTATCACTCCCTACAACCACCTAAAGGAGGGTGTATCCAGGTGGGGGGTCAGTCTCTTCTTGCAGGTAACAAGTAACAGGGTGAGAGAAAATTACCACAGGCTGCACAAGGATTTAAACTGGATATTAGGAAAAATTTCTTCCTAATAGTCACAGGCTTCCCAGGGAAGTGGTTGAGTCACCATCCCTGGAGGTATTTAAAGATGTGTAGACACCTCACTTAGCAACACGGTTTAGTGATGGACTTGACAGTGTTGGTTAATAGTTGAACTTAAGATCTTAAAGATCTTTTCCAAGCTAAATAATCTATGATTTAAAACTCAAGCCACCTGTCTAATCAACGTTAGCAATGTCATAGAAACTGAGCCAACACTGCCATTATTCTAAAGAGAACAGAAGAGTCAAAGCCCTAGTATTCTTCCTAATGAAATCTGAGTAATAAAACACTCCCTACCATAGGGTTTGTCATCTGTGTTGATCTAATGGATCAGCACCCTTTCTTTGTGCCCTGTAATCATCAGTTCTTGCCAAAGAATCAAGGTGCATTGTGTCATATGTTCCAAGCTTTGAAGCTGCATTCCATTAAGGATTTTTAGAGTAGACAGTGAGCCCGTTCTGACAGAGGCATATTCCAAAAATACTCCAGCCTTCTATTTCCCTTGTGAAGAATTGGAGATGGTATGGAATGACACTCATCACATGGCCACAATGAAAAGAATCTGTAAGAAATGTCGACTTTATTAGCTCACCAGCTGTGCTTGCTGCCAAGCCAACCTCAGGTACCATTTCAGTTGCTCTATCACTCACGACTTCCCTTTTCCCAGGAGAGAGCTTTCATTATCCTTCAAAGAATTGAAACATACTTGAGAGATATAATAGAAGAAAAGGGCAGCAAATGCTAATCAATGGCTGAACTATAAGCATTTCTACTAAAACAGAGTATTCAGCATATTTGATGAATTAAGAGATCAATGATCCTTTACTTCTTGAACTATAGTAATAACAATTCAGAGAAAAGAAAAGGCCCCACAGGCATTTCTCAGACCCCAGCCTTCCCATTTCCTGATGAATTTGTTTTCTTTCAAAATTGGATGATTACACAAGTTATCCTGGCTTCCTGCCTTGCCATGGGTGCCCAGGTTTCTGATGACTCTTATCCCTGCTTAATTTACACTGCTGCCAAATTGCAAGACAGTTGTGAAGCCAGGCACTCTGACAAAGCAGACATTAGAGCTTTTAATAATAGGAGTAGACCAGCCTCCTGGGTTCACTGGCCTTAGGAAATCATACAAATAGAGTGATGCTCGCACCATCCTAAACACTGGCCACTCTTGTGTCATATGCTATTAAAAAAAAAAATCAATACTTTTTTCTTTCCTTGTTATTTTTCCAAAGATTGGAGGTGTCATAGGCTGCAAAGCAAGATGTAACCAAATGTATTCTATTACCATCCGTTAGAACTGGGATAGGAGATCTTCTGTTGATAAGCCAGCTGATAAGAAACTATCCAAAAACAGCTTCCATTGTCTCTTCCACAAAGGGGATAAATGTTCTGTAAATGGCCCATCAAACCTCTTCACATCTCATTGTGAGATGCTCCGCCCAGAGGGGGGAACAAAGCATTCTAACCTGGATATAAGCTGGGACTCTGAACACCACAGCAGCGCTTGCCTACTGGACTCCCAGAGGGTAAGAGCTACTGCTGGATCGTCAGACCCATTCTGCTATAGGATCACTGCTTCAACAGGACCACTCTGCTCAGACTGCTATCACCATAGGGTGTCAGGTTGTATTCTGACTTTGTCAGTGTTTTTTTCTTATTGCATGTATTTTGTTTCCTTTTTATTTCATTTTTTTCCCTTTTTCTAATAAATTATATTTCTGACTTGGGGTGCCCCGCTGGTCTCGTTTTCTCAAACCAGAACAGGAGGATGTCATTTCTTCTCACTAATTATTTAGGGAGTCAAAGGCTGGCTAATTGGTTATATTTAATTTCTGTAGCTGATGACATGTGAGTTCCTTCTAGCAAGACCCTACTATCTGGGAGGAGAAGCAATGTTTTTTCCATGGTATTATTTAAAAAGCTATGAAACCACTTCCTATTTTGCAAAGAGACCATACTGTAAACTTGCAATACTATTTCACTCTGAATTTCATTGTGTTCCCTGGGAAGGATTCATATTTCACAATGAGTGTTGTCAGACTGAATCAACCTGAGAATGAAAAGAAAATAGAATGGAACTATAGAGAAATTATTCAAAGTGTACCTTTTTTCTAGTGGGAAGAAAAAACAGATTCAGGCACTGTAAAAGGACTGAGTTTGTATTGACCAAGATTTTACAGTGGATGCAAAGTAGAACTGGAGCCCAGCACCACCAGTTCTCACTCCTGTGCCCTTTAGGACAAAAGATGTTTCAATCTGTCATATAAAGAATATATTTACGTATCGATCTACAGGAACCATGGACATGTTTTAAATTAAAAATATTAATTCCCTTACCCTCAGTAAAAGCCCTTATGCAAAAACAATACTGCTGCTTCAGAGGCAAAAGCTGGAAACTGAAATGGGCCTAACAACACATATGCATAAACTATTTATCCATGACTACCTACTACAGATATAACTTCCAATTTGAAACTGAGACAATTTTTTGAGATGTGTTTAACTTTGCAAGTCCTGGTTTCATGTTCATTCAAAACATGAGAGGTGTACCCTATTTTACATATCAGTAAGAAGCTTGGGACTGTAAAGCTTGTGCCAAAAAAAAGTAATTATATATGTAATGTTTCCTGCCTGTGAGGTAGTCCCTCTTTTCTTGTTTCAAATGTGTTATGTTTAGACAGAGGTGAGAAGTATTTCTGAGCCACCAGTAAATGTTCTGTAGCTGGCTTTTGTGTCATATCATACACCTTCAAAGACAAGCTTTCTGCCAGAGTGCTCATTCTGTTTGCTGTGCTAGCACTCTGGTTCAGCTGAGACAGAGTCTTTAGACAAATATTTTTCGCACTCTGGGTACTCTGCCTGTTGCTTCTGACTCTTCTTAGAGGGGAAAGGAATTGGTCTGACGTTCAGGTAACAACACAGAAGTGAGAGTTTTCTAACATAGATCAGATATTGATATAAAACCAAGAAGAATTAGAAATCAGTTGGTTGATTTCTGAAAAACAAGAGAAAAACCTCAGTAGAAGTCATCACTAAGTCCTAGTGGCACTGATTACAGAGCCAGATGTGCATAGCCCATGCTCAAATCTGCCCTTTGAAGTTTTAAATTCATTGTTAACAAAGCAAGAAAGTGCCATTAAAATCATCAAAATAAATGTAAAAGGGAGAAGGGTTTGTTTTTACTGACTATAAACAATTTAGTGGAAGATACCAATGAGAACAGTAAACATTTTAATAGTAAGTTTTGAAATGTATTTCAAGTTTCACTTGAAAGTACACAGCAAATTGGCAACATTATGGCAGGTTTCTTTAGGCTGGTTTTTTCTGGCATGCAGAAATGCCATGGGCTCTTCACAAACCCAAAGAAAGTGGCCTGTGTCCACCTCACCCCTGAAGACAGAGAGGAAAGAGATTCCAGTACACCTCTAAGAGCTTCACAATCATCTTCTCTTGGTGTCACACATGCTGGCCATTTCTGTGGTTATTTGGCAATGAGGTGAGAGTGTACAAGGAAGGCAGGTAGGTCAGAGAAGAAAGGATAAAAGCCAAGGAGGGGATCATTCTCCAAGTATCATTGCCAGGGAATGAGGAAGTTCTGTTGATAAGCCTGTCTGTGCTGATTTTATAGGTCACTTTCTAGCCCTGTGAATCTTCCCAAGGGACTACAGGGCCTGAAGAGTCTCTGTTCCTTTCATCAGGAAGGAAGGGAATAGAATGTTCTGAAGATACTAGAGATGCCTCAAGTTACGCAGGATTTCCATCACATCTGCGTGCATCCTCTTCTGTTACTTCAGCCTGAAAAGCCCCTTCTCTCTTGCCACAGCCATGTTTAAGTACTTCTAGATAATATTTCACCTTTTTTTTCTGGGTCTTCCAAGCCTCAGGCAGCTGAGAGACAACAGCTGAGGGGAAGGGACAAAAGAAGTTGCTTTACTATGGTCCTTTCAGGGCATTTCAGACTGGTGGATTCTGTGGCTGTGGGAAAGGGCTTTCTAAGACAGCAAGATTTGCCTGTTACTCTCAAAAGGATAATATTCTGTCTTAGAAGAATAACTGCTGGTCCTTCAAAATTTAGAAAAAAATTCTGCGAGAGTGATATGTTACAACAGTCTTGAGCAGAGAGATGTAATGTGTTAGGAATGTTTTTGGTGCAGGCACATCTGATTCTTGGACAATTTTTTTCCCCCCAGTTTTCAGTAAGATATACTTATGCCCAAAACAAAAACATGAATCAGAATTCTTGCTTTGTGAGAAAAACAAATGTAAAAAATAATTTTAAGTTAATGGAAACATTTCTCTTACTATATGCATTTTCTCCTATGAATGCAACTATTATTACTTTTTCTAATCACTATACAAAAGCCAACATGTTCCAAAATTCCACTGTAACAAAGGGCAGAGTGCAAAATAGAAGGAGACAAAAGAGTACAAGGAAACAGTAAGTAATACATCTTTGCATGACAGGCAGTGGGGCCAGTGGCTTGGTACCATGACATTACAAGCAGTTTAAGCCAGCAGAAACTAGTACCACTGCCAAAAAAGACAGTCCTGCCCTGTCTTTTTCTCTGGTTGATTGTTCTGGCTTCTGCATCCCCTGTACACCCTCTCTTCACCAGCTACTTTAGCCCAGCACAAGCATTGATGCAGAAAAGAGCTAACAAAGCAAAATATAGTTATTTTTACCCATGTCAACTTCCTGACTCTTCATTGTGCTGCCAACAACTGTTTCTGCTGGGACATGTCAGGGGACCAGAAAAGTAGTGATCTGCCTGGGTGGGAGGGAAGTGCCTTTCTTAGTGGTGGTGTTCTCTATTGCAAGCTCAAGCTGGCATTGATATGAAGGGCACAGTAAGTGTAGCATTTTTCATAGGCAGGAAAAGGAAGTTCAGGTTGGATAATGAATTTCCTTGAAGGATGTTTTAAAGGAGCTCCACCCTGTGGAACACAGGGGACAGAGGGAAAAACCCAAGAGTATTGATTAAAAAATGTAAGAAGCTGCTGATATTCTCTGGTACTTGGGTTTGACTAAGTCAGGAGTCTTTAAAACAGATGAGACCTATTGGGATAGCAGGGCCGAAAACAAGAAAGAAACACAGAGAGAAGAAAAACATAAAAGAAAACTTTCACAAAAGAAAGAAAACCAGCACTTAAACCTGGAAGTGCTCCTCTTTTTCTGAGTACAGAGGAAAGCCAGGCTAGAATAGTTTGCAGGCATCCTACAACAGGGTGATGGAGGCACACTGACTATTATCACTGGTTGACAGAGATATAGAAGTGTAAAAGGACCTTTAGGTTGTGATGAAGTGATCTCCAGCAATCTTTGTTCATATGGATCCATGGCAGCAGGACCATAATACAATCTATTCCCAAGTGTTAGCTTTTTCTTAAAAGTAAAAAATGTTTGCTCATTTGGCTTTGCATTTTCATTTAGGTGAATGTATCTAATTACCTTATCCCTCTCTGAGCTCCCCATACGTTGAACACTGAAACATTCACTGCTTCCACAGGAGATCTGCAGAAAGAGGGTGTTTTCCTGAAAGAAGGAACTGACAGACAGGGAAAAGGTTGCATTGATGATAGAGAGCAGAAGAAGCTGATTATATCTCTTGGTATCTCACTGGCTTAGGGGAGCCATTCATGCGAAGGGGAGCAGTAAAGAGGCACTTAATGCTAATCACTCCAGAAACAAAGACATCCCATTGCCAGTCTCTGACTTGCAAAGGTAGGTACACCCTTAACATTTTGCAAGTTGCAACACTGGGATTGGGTTTGTATTAAAGAGTATAATTCAGGTAAAGTTGTTCTCTTGTGTTACCAGTTGAGTATCTGAGGCACAGATGAGAGAGCTAGATACCTTGGAGTTATCCAGGAGCAGCAGAATCTAGTTCTGTTAGATCCTGGTCCTGTGCTTTATCTGGTAGATCATACACCTTTTCAGAGTTTAATCAGATATTCAGTGTACATGTAGCCATGGCTTAGGATACACTCAGTAATGTAAATGAAGCCTAGTTGGATATCTTCCTTATAAGCACAGTGAGCTAATCATTCATAGAAGGTTAACTGAAACACTGGATGTGTGGACCATGTCTCTTAACACACTGTTTGGCCTTATTGGAAGTATTAAGACTGTAAATTGTGTAAAATATTCCTAGGTTCATTTGGTTTATTATTTTATAATGACAGCTCTGGTATTAAAAACTCTGGGTTTGTTTGCCTGTAGAAGGCTTTTGGCTTTTTCCCCCACTGGAAATCGTCTTTTCATCTCCTCTGCATGAAGCTCTGTGAGCAAGAATCATGCATGAAGAGAAAAGAACACAGGGGCTTTAGGTCAACATTGCTACTTAGGCATGGGCCAATGATCAAACATCAGCTTGTGTGGCAGGGAGAGTGCTATATAAGTTATAAATCCAGTACTTTGTTCAATAGACCAAAATATCCCAAGTAAATTTCAACCAAAAGTACTTGCATACACCAAAAAAAAAAAAAATAAAAACAACCAAAAACCTGTGAAATTCTCTCTTGTGTTAATGTTGTACAGGGAGTTGCTGCTGCAGTAGTTTGGTCTGCAACTCATTGGAAACCATTGACTCGAGGGTGATTTTCAAAGGGACATAGTGAGCTTTTGTCAGCATGATGCTCATCCAATTTAAGATGAGTCTGGGTGTCTGGAAAGGCGTTCTTTTAGAAATGCCTTGGGTTATTTATCCAGTCCCTGAAATGATGTCACTGTATTGTAGCATAAATAGTCATTCTATTCCCAAACAGAATCTTTTACTTATTGCTATCTTCCCTTATGCTTAAGCACCAGTATTTCTCATGGAACACTGCAGGAAATATTCAAGAGCTGATTACAAGGTAAAATACATTTTTAGGCCAGAAGGCCATTGTCCTATTTGGCTTGAAAATCCTTGTTACAGTACATCTATGAATACACTAACTTTGTATAAATTTGTTTATCCTTAGTACAATTGTCCCTGTTCCAGCATTTCCACGTGTTTTGCTGTTGCTGACAGATCATTCCTTTTTCTCCCTTCTGAAAATGCAGGCCAGACAGCAGGATGTTGTGCTGCAGAGGTACACTTGTGGTAGAAGAGGGTACAC
Organism: Peucedramus taeniatus; assembly: GCA_013400575.1. Taxonomy (NCBI): domain Eukaryota; kingdom Metazoa; phylum Chordata; class Aves; order Passeriformes; family Fringillidae; genus Peucedramus; species Peucedramus taeniatus. Next base: position 17,981 of record WBNO01002116.1, on the reverse strand, counting down.
CAGGGCTTCAGATGTGAAAAAAGCCTCTTTTTACAATTATGATAGAGCACGACTTGCTAAAAGACACAGAAAACAACTTCTGGAGATGAGAAACAGGCTGCTAATTTGCTTGTGAGACTGTGATGCAATTTCTTTTAGCGGCAGAGTAATCCTGGCATAGGAATGAGTCAGGAGAAAGCATTCTAGAAAATTGTGGCATTGAAATTCCAACTATTTCCTAATATTTTTTTTCCAAAATACCTGAAAATAAACTAAGAGCCTGAATGTCCTAGGGCATCTGTTTTTCTATGTGAAACCATGCTTGGTTTCTCTGTCTTCACCAATACTCAAAGCCTCAAACATTGTCACTCATGAAAACAGAAACTTTTTATTACTGTGGGGCTGTTTACACTGGATTTGTGTTGGTGTGGCCTAGTTTTTGTCAGGGCAGGGAAGAACAATGTTTTGTTTCTACACAGACGATGCTGCAAGATAGCTCAGCACATCCTCCCACGTGGGAGCCACCTACAAGCATGGACTTTCTTAGCACTGAAGGCGAAGAGTGAGGTTTTGCATCCATACCAAACCAGGTCAAGTTGTCTGAATCCTGAGAGGAGATGTGAACAGCTGTCACTACCCCAGTGTGCGTTGGTACTGTCAAAAACACAACTGCTCTGATGTCCATTCCCTCCCAGCACATGTGTAGGCTGTTCTTTTGCTCTTCAAAAGCTGCTCAGGCAACACAGGACTGCCGTGAAGAAGTGTCTCTCAATTTGTGTCTATCTGGCCTCATTGCCTCCTTCCACCCTGAACTTCTCAAATAGGATGATGCCTGCTGAGTGGGTTTGTCTGTAGTGGTGAGGTTTCTCACATGGACTGTACAGGGGCTGGACAGGGAGCATGTAGGTGATGCAGGCTGGATAAGTCAGCACAGAGGTGATGCAGCTCTGGGTACATATTTTCACCCCCTCCCCAACAGAAAATCCTGAAGCAGGAACAGGATTCAGTAACAAGGATATTCCTCAGGAAATTTGCCTGGAGTTTCTTCCATGTCTGTACATGAAAGAAATTCAGAAATCTTGCCCCTATCCTTGCCCAATTCTTTATAACTTGGGCAAGCAAGCTAGATTTTGTGCATGGGCTATGTTATTGTGGTTTCATTTATTCAGCAGGGCCTTCTCTGATACCCAAAAAAGCTGTGCTATAAAGATATATTAGCATGGTATCCCAGGGGAAAGACTTTCCAAAGGTCTGCGTCCCAGTTTTTGGGCTGCTATTAGGAATCATTCTTCCCACTGCTGCCATGTGGATTGACAACTTGTTGCCTTAGGCTTTCATGCTGAGGGTAGATCTGGGTGTTGGTTTTGAAAAATATTCAAAGCCCTAAAGCACTTTATATCAGGTATTCTTATGCCTTTTAGTAGGTCAATGACTCCCTGTAGTTTTTGTGCTTTTAGCATATACAGACACAGTGGCACTGACACCATAACCCCTCAGAAACCCCTGTAATATAAAACACTTTGAGTTTGAGCCTTACATTGAAGAAATAAAAATAAATTAATGGTGTTTGACTGCTTGTAGATTACTACACAAAATTTTTCATGGTTCCTATTCATAAGGCTTTTGGAACATAATGTGGGCAATTTCTCATGTTGGGAAAATCTCTCTGTTAAGAATTATGGCTCTCCAGCTCTGTTAGGACTGTTAAAGCTGTTAAGACTAACATTTGCATATTGATGGGGAACAGAAAAAAAGGCTTTTAAAATAGCTAGTTAGTTTTCCACTGAGCATGAGTTACCGTCACTGTAACATTTGTCATTTTGACCTTTTATTTTATTTTTCATAAATTCTGATTGCTGCTCCAGTGCATGAGCCAATAGAGGAATTTCAAACACAATTCTGACTGTTAACCTCAGATGTTGTGTTCATCCACAGATGTCCATATCTTGGGCTTTCTGAACTTCTAATGTTATTTGAATTGATATGTTTTATGGTCTTCCAACTTGAACTTTGGTTGTTTTGAGCAATACTGTTAAGATAAATAGTGTGTTCACAGAAGAACGATTTGCCTTTGGTACGGATCATAGGAAGATAGTGGTCTAGGTGCAAAATAAACAGAGGTGACTTAAACCATTTGCTATTTAAGGTTCAAATCCACCCCCACTTTTTTTCAGATGCAGGCAAGTGCCACCTCCCAGTGAAGTTGATGAAACAGGTTAGCACCTTATTTCTGAAAAGTTTTTACCCTTGGTTGGTGGGATACTCTGAAAAGTGAGATATTTTTTCATTTTTTAATGAAAATGGCCTTATGTGCAAGCCCACCATATTCACCAGTACTTTGCCCTGAGAGGATATACTTCCTTTGCTATGGACTTTTCTCCTAGTGAATTGTATTGATCCTGTGAGAAAGAGGAACAAATTTTGACCTGAATAATGAAAAAATTAGAGCAAAGAAAGAAACATTTGTGTTTTGCAGGGTAACTTATATTTGTAGAACATGTTATAGAAGGATCCAAGGAACTTCACCTGTCAAAACTGGGAAGCAGAATGGAGAGAGGCAATGTGGCAGGTATTTGTTAGGTCAGGTGTCCCATGAGTTACAATACACACATTACCAAAAAAATCAGTGCTACAAGGCTGGCATTGTGTTAGTGCCTTCTCTTTAGTGCCACTTTGCCCTGAGGAACAGCCTGACCCCGAGGAACACCAGTAGCCCCACTGCATCCCTGCTCTTGTACAGTACCTGTTTCAAGTGGTGGGGAGATGGCATCCAGCCATCCACAACCCCACCCAACCAGGTTTCACTTCTTGTCTAGCAAAGTGCTTGAGCAGAGCAAAGTTACTGCATGTCTGATATGCATGGGAATCTGTAGAGCTTGGGAGGGTCAAAGATGAAACAGCACAGGGATCCCACTGCTGGTGTCCTCTTGGGGCAGTCTTCCTTGGAGGAATGGAGCAGCCCTCCTGGCACATGAGAGCAAGATCTCAAATACAGAAGAATGCATCACGTATGCTTAGCCATAGATGACCAGAAGCTAGAGATCCTTGTCTCCTCCCTTCATAACTCAAGCACTGCTGGCTCCTGTTTGAGGTGTAGTTTCACTACAGGAGTCAGGGTTATGTGTATGATGCTTATCCAGAGTTCTTAGTTTCTCAAAAGAAAAGACCTAAATTGAGGAAACATACTGATTTTGTATCAGAATCTGTAAACTTTTATGTGTACTTTTGTTATTTACTAAAAAGGTAATAGCAGAATACACAATATTCTAGAGAATATTCAAAGATATTTGAATATTTGCTGTATAATTGATGGATTGACCTAAAAGTCTCTTTTATATTCCTCCTCTCTCAAGGCAAGTTTAAATTTTTTCAAGTCTGTCACACTTCCCAACAAACCAACAAAAATATCTGGTCAAAATATAGAAGGAGGGAAGTTCACATAACCCCCTCAAACCCATTAATGTGTTCTGCTTTTTACCTTTTGTCATATGTTTCTTCCACACTGTCTGGGATAAACTTATAGCAAGCATTTAAACCCCAGAAAAAGAGTCCCCAGACAGATAGTCAGAAATCTTTTCCACCATTGGTACTATATACTAAGATTAATACTGATCTACCAAAACAAAAATCTCTACTGAGAAATGAAAGCCCCAACCCTCTAATGGCCACATCACTAAAACTAGCAGGACGTACATATTGAAGTGAAGGCATCAGAGATCCAACATTATCACCAGCAATTGAGATAAAGTTGGTCTGTTTTGGGGAAAAAATTATTTTAGGCACTTTGTATACTGTAAAGACTGGTTTAAGACCAGCTGTAAAATTTCCCACACTTTTTTTCCAGCCAACCAGCCAACCCTTCAGATCATCAGGTGCATGGGACCAGTTGTTGTTACTCTGAATAAATTTAGATTCAAAGGAGGAGTGGATTCCTCCCACCCATCTGTCCATCTGTAGTATGCAGGATATCAGAGAAGTGATCAAGCCCATTCTAAACTTAAAACCCACAAATCTATCTTCAAAATATCATCTTTGAAACGGTATATGCTTGCATACCTGACTACCTAGTTTTTTGAATATAATTTTCAGTTTCTTATATTTTGAGACTCTTGTAAAACTATGTTTTAAACACAGCACTTATAATTTATGTGCTTTCCCTTCTGTCTCCATTTTAAGTCTCCTAGGAGTCACTAAGTCCAGATTTTTCTTCTTGCTTTCCATATGGTTGGCGGGAAATAAAGCATGTTGATGAATAACCGCTCTATATAACCTGTTACCCTGAGGAAAGGGCACATCCTGGTAAATTAATATTTCCTCCAAGTGATCCAAGAAAAGTCCATTCAGAATCTGCATGTGACCAAAAGAAAAGAGTGGGGAATGGTCTGATTATATTATGCTGCCATGAGAATGTGAAAAGCAACAAATATAGTATGTGTGTACAATCCTTAGAAGGATTGTAGCCTTTGCTTCTCTATACTGCTTTGCAGAGAAAACACACAATTCTTTACTTACTAAAAAATGGAATGTAAGGAATTTTGATGGCAGAAAATTTTTCTCCTTGATTTGGAGAGTGATGTAAGATGACAGTTAATGGTGCCATGGAGAGGTTTCTCAAGTTTTAAATTAAAAAAACCTACTAAAGATTATCTAATTTTTTAAATCTAATTTGTTAAATTAAATAGTCTTTGCTCAAGTAGGAACTGCCAGATTTCCTTGCCATTTGTGGATGTGTTGGAGATGTTAAAGAAGTGGTTGGATACATCAAATTAATTAACTGAAAATCCAATGAGCTTGGGCTGCTACTAAACATGAAAAGAGTGTTTCTGGATCAGAAGCCCCTGTATAGTAGAATTCTACAGGCTGGGAAAATGTTGTGGGTTAATATCTCTACACATGCTTATGCTGTTCTTATTTTCCCACCTATGCATCCATGATGGGCCATTGCAGGAAAGTGGCCACTGGGCTTTCATTCAGTAGCACTTTCACCTAGTCTAACACAGCACTCCCCATTCCTACGAAAGCATCAGTCAAATCTAATACTTCAAAATTCAGCTGAACAAAACACCCCACCAGATTTGTCGTTGTCTGAAGATACAAGTGAACAAAATGTTCACTAGTGCTGAAAAAGTATCATTTAAAAGATGCCTAGATCATAGTGGCAGGTGAACCATGCTACATAAAAAAAGGTGAATTAATTTACTCCTCTCAATCTCTCAAATTCCAGAAGAACCTGAAATAAGAAGTTTCCTCCTTGACTGAAAATTTGGGGAGCTGTATGTCCCTGAGCCTGTGAGCAGTACATGCAGATGGGGCATCTGAAAAAAATTGATTCTTTCCCCTCTTCTTTCTGTGGTCTGTCTCAGATGCTTGTTGGGAGTGACTGTGCACCATTGGAGGGACTGTGTCTAAGTAAGGATGGAAATGTGTTCAGAACCATGAGACAAAAATTCTTTCTCTGTTTGCTCAGGCTGAAAAATCAACCCAGAAGGAACATCTGGTTGATCTTGTTTAATATTATTTACAAACCACAGCAAAGTTTCACATAACAACTGGGAAATAGACTGGAAATTACAGAAAAACAAATTTTGTATCTTCTATAAGCCTTCACACAAAAGAAAAGTTATGGGGTTAACTCAGGAAGCATAAACACTTCTGAGTTTAACTCTTCTTTAAAATGCATATAGAAAGACATCCATTAATATTTCTTCAAAAATGAGCAGTTAGTTGTCTACAGGGAGCAGGGAGATGTATTTTGAGTTTTTTGCTTGTGTTTTCTCATATTCAGAGGTATGACATCTTCAGCAAAGATGCAGTGAGCTGCTGATTCTGTTCCATCTCAGTTCTCATCTGTAGCATGCACTGAGTCATCAGACAGTGCCCTTACAGACAGACTTTGTAGGTCTACTAGGGTTATTTTTATAAATATTTAGATTGCAGGGAAAGCATACAGTGACTAAACTCTTTGTTCTGGAGATAATCAATGTTTGGGAAGAGATTTTTCTATTGATGTAGAGGTACAGTTAGAGAGGCAACTAGAGCAAATCCTCCTAATGTGCACCTGACAGAGCCAGCAGGTTTGGAACAGAGGAATAAAGGTCCTCATTAAATGTGCAGGGACACACCAACACATAGCTCTTACTCTGTGAGTCACCTTTCAGAAACAAGCAATCAGCTGCAAGAAATTATTGGGTACCAGCAACCTGATAAATCATGGAAGGGAATCTTGATTTATATTCAGGACCTTAATAGAAAACACTAAAACCAGAGCTGAGACAAGGGTTGCACCTAATAAGAACTTAAACATTTGCATCCTGTAAGGTTACACTATATAATGCATTTTCTTAATTAGCAGGTGAAAGACTGTTGTTTGTTCTTTGAAACTTTCTCAGTCATTAAAAATGTTTCTTCAGTTCCCTTTTTCTGCTTTCAGAAACTAACCCTGTTCATATTGCTCAAAAACATTCATGTTTTTGAACAAGTACCACATTAATAAAAGACAAGCACTTTGCCCAGAATGTCTTTCCAGTGCTTTTTGCTGTCTGCATTTTTCTAATTCAGTGACCCACTTATAAAAATCTTAGTCAGAAATGGAGGGATATAAACCCATACATTTAGATTCATCTTTATATAGCAAGGTAGCCCTTAGGATTCTGATTATGCCTGAGTTCAAATGTGTACTGATATTGTAAACAATAAATAACCATTGGCCTGTCTGAGTTTGCCAAGGGGAATCTTGTTTTGATTCAGTCAGAGGATGTTTTGCAATTACAAACAATTATTCTAGGACAGGGAAAGTACTTCTCCCTTGAGAACAATAAGGCTGCAGGCTAATATATCCCTCTCTTGAGAGATTCTTCCTCATTGCCTGTTGCTGAGTATACTTAGGTGTAGGTAGAAAGAGAAAAAGAGGGACAGGAGCCTGGTGTGTGACTAAACCCTAAATGTCTCCCAAGAAATTGGTTTTATGTGTCATGGCAACAGCAGTTTTGCTGTTAATTTGGTTCTTTCTATAGCTTTTGAGTAGAGTTGTGTGGAGAGAGGTAAAGCCTTTCCACAAAGAATTCTGTCACTGTAATGTTTGGTTCTGATCTGCCATAGAAGGAGAAATAAAAGGGCTAAAATAATTTTTTGAAGACAAGGGAATTTTGAGCCTAGGACAGACTGGTGGACTTTGGGAGTCTTTTGATGGCAAGGAGCTGCAAGGCTGCAAGGAGTGGGAAGAGATGAGCTTGACAGGAAATCATAAACATGTTTTTGACAGAAACATACTGGCTTTGAACCTCACCCCATGTCTATTCCAGACTGAGGAAACTGGAGGGCTTCTGCAGAACATTTCAAATTACAGAGACTGTTAATGCTAAGTGGGGCATCTTTAGAATCAGCAGAAGTTATGAGCTAAAGGAAATAAAAATAAAGATCTTGAGTCTACTTTTCCTAGCTATGTAATCAAATTACTTTGCTTATAGGTCACTGTGCAATAAAAAGTTGATTCTTTTTTTTTTTTTTGAGTAATCTGATAAGATACTAGTAACCTCTTGACTAAATTTTTGGTCACTGATTTTTCATCAGATATGGATCTAGTTGTATTTCCCTTCCCACCCCTCTCCTTGAGCCCACAGGCAGTATCTCATTATGTCACGTCATGCTGGGTTACCTCCTACTTTAGCAACACATGCTATGATGTGACACCCTATAATTCACAGAGACAGGAACAAAGTACTCTAAACAGTAGAGTGATTGTGCTGCTGTAATATCTGGGACATCTGCAGAGTGCTGGATGATGGCACAGGTTTTTAGTTTTCTGAATAAAAGTTGGATAGCTCAGCAGATATGCAATGCTTAATGGGCTAAAATGTGGGGGTGATAAGTACCATAAAGAACGTGGTGCCTGGAGTCTCAGCAGACCATGAAGCAGAAAGTAATCAGCTCAGCATCCTCCAGTGAGTGTCACTGCAACTTCTACGTGTGGCTTCAAGGTGCCTAAATGAATTCAAAGAGAAAGGGAAAAGTAGAAGCAGAAATGCTATTCAACCCGTATTATCCTGGTCCTTACAGGAGCTGTTATTTGGAAATGCCTTGATGAACAGCATCTTGATGACTGAGCTGTTTGTGCTCCTGTGGAGGCTAACATATGAAACATGCTCATTCTGTAGACTCAGAATGGTGATTATTCATTCTCTTTCTTGTGGTCAGGCTGCTGAAGAGGATGTGTTGCCCTCTGTGCTGTCCTGAGGAGTAATCCTAAACCAACATCTGTTCCACAAGACTTGCAACCTGAGATTTAGATAGCACGCAGTGCATTAATAAAGGAACACTTGCTGAGGTACAAACTAATAAGTTAGAGCAGTTTTAATAGCCAGAAGTTCTCACCAGTTCAATCCTGCTAAAGAATGGTGTCTTGTAGGATTTGTTGTTTCCAATACTCACCTTTATGTAGTATATGGAAATCAGAGATTATTTTACATAAGAGGTTAGGGCAGACAGTCTAATTTGCCCATAAAGAACAGGAGCAGGTCCTTTGTGAGGAAAGAATTATTGTCTGTTGTTACATTTTAGCCATGTCCATCTTCTTCCCTCTTGTGTAAGAAAACAGTGGATTTGCATTCAGCTAACTTGGAGACGACTTCTCCTCAGACATCCATACTACAGAGAGCACAAGGTCAGAACAGAGGGAGCGGGTCACTAATGAGATTTCAGAAGAGTGAATGAAAGAAATAAAAATGAAGCAGAAAAGAATGCATTGGCCTACAATGAGACTGTCTGGCAGATCACTACCTGCCAAACAGTAACTTAGTGAAATCACATGCTCTGGGTTCACTTGATGCTGATGCACGCTTTAGGTTCATTTGCCTCGTGTCCTATTCTGAAAAATGAGTACAATTTAAAAACTCCTGCTTCTTTGTAAATTATGGTTCTGAGGTTTATTATGAGGACTGAAATCATGCCCAGTTGTTCCCATGCCAGGTTGATCCAGCCTCACACTTAACCACAGAGCTGATTATCACTGCTTTACTCTAACAGTAATAGTTGTGTTAGTGTCAAGTAACAAAAGGAGAGACACTGAGAGCTGATTGTGGTTCCACTGTTCCGCCTCAGGCAAAGAGAGAACATTAGTCTCTTTGATCAGGTAGATATGTAAAACCAGTGTATCAATCCCTCAAGTAAATATTTTTTTCAAAAATGTTGCTTAATCAGGAAGAAGTTATATTCCATGCTGTAATTGTAGGTCAGTACCCAGCTACACACAAAAGTAGCCAGGATGGGTGAAAAACACGGGCCAGGAAAGGATCTAGTGCATTTACTGTGGCATTTGTCACTTTATATGAGATAATAGTACTATTGAATTAAACATATAAATTCTGTGGAGCAAGCTTTTGCACTGTGTCCTGGACAAGTGGTTAAGTATGATGGATTTTAATGCTTGGAATGTGCAATCAGGGTCCAGAAAAGTTTATAGAAAGTATATAGGGCTATAAATCTTGAGTCCAAGTGCGACCAGTCAAATCCCATGATCATGGCTGCACTACAGGGCATATATTCCTCCTACCCAATCCACAACTGCATCTGGTTTTGCCATGTCTCTTGATTTGCTTCATTGTGTATCTTGGAGATCTCTTTCAGAGAGATGAGTAGATTTGGTGATTGCTATGGAAGGCTGCTTTTGCAACACAACATCAGGATGAAATTCTCCAAACTAAAAATGGAACATTCATAGTTTTAGCATGCAACTTTCATTTAATTACTTGGACAAAACCTGACTCAAAATTCGTAAATACAGAGAAACCAAATACCACTACCAAAACATTTCAGATTTTGAGGTGTTTGTTTCTTTTGAGAAGCAATCAATACTTTCTGCACTAGCCTACCACTCTATAGAAATTATAGCTTAGTAAAAAATCCACTTTTCCTTTAAAAATAATTCTCAGTCAAACACTTCAGTAAATCCAAATCATGGCAATGCCTATATTGTCTGCAAATGCAATTTTCTTTCTTATAAACTGTTAAGGTCAGCAATAGACTGCTACCTGGAATAATGGCCACACAGTGTCCTAAATAGTGTAAATTCTTATAATAATGAAAATGCTTCAGAACTTAAAAGACAGCAGAAAAATGTCCCCCAATATTACTGCTTTTTGTTGGTGAAATATGTTACATACATTGTAAAGTAAAGAAGCAAAAAATTCAAAGAAAACAATCTGATTTCCTTGAAAATCTACTTAAAAAGAAGAAAGGTAAATAATTTAAATAAGTATTTTTAAAGTCCTGCTGCTTCCAGGTATATCAAAATACAGCAGAGAATTTCAAAGCATTATTCTTTAATGTGACTGTACCTTTTCATAAGGGTGTCCTTTGATGGGCTAGAAAAGAGAACAATAATGGAAGATAAACTGAAGTTCCTTTTTTAAGAACCAAAATTAAAAAAGGAAAACAGACAAAATAATCTGCCAACTTCAAAAGAATTTCAAAGCATGAAATTTCTTTAGCTTGAGACATAATTTAATGACTAATGTTTAAGGATACAGTGTAGAGCTTTGAAATCTTGAGAAAATGGGAAGAAATGAGTTGTCTTTTTCTGTGACTAATGAAAATATGTCCACAAAGGGTTTCTAATTGTGATACCCCAGATGTTTGGGAGGTATGAACATGTAGCATCTAGAAAACTTCTTAGCTTTCATTTACTGTTTTTTTCTCTGGATGTACATGGAAAAAAAACCCCATAACTTTCAAAGGCCAGCTTTCTCAACAGCTCAGAAGTCTAGAAATGAGGAAAAAGAACTCCCTTGTTCTCCCCAAAAGAGGAGATACCCATGCTGCATAACCCTTCTGTCTCACCCAGTGTCTGCACTCTGAATTTTGGTAGTTGTGAGGGCTGGCCTGAGCTATTTGTTGATATTTACTTGCATTGACCTGCATATAGCAATTTCACTATAAAGATGAATTAGCTAGTGCCAGAACACTAAGGAATCATACAGGCAGTGTCACATAGTGCTTTCATTCCATGTAAACTTACTCTCACTCCCCTCTTGAAGTGGGGAGAATACTAAAATGATTAGCCTACACTATCACCTCTCTTCTATTTGTGCAAAGTTGAATGAGGTCAATCCCCTACACTACGAATTCACAAGACTCAAGCACACATTACTGCCCTATCCTCAGCTCTTGCCAGATCTTCATTCTTCATAGCTCCTTAAAAATTACACAAGTCAAAGTATTTTCCTTGGTCTGTGATATCCTATGTTTTTATTTCCTGTTAAGTGCTGAAATTAGCAAAAAAATATCGATAACAGGAAATCTGCTGGTGCCTCAGGTTTTTCTGCACGAGGCCAGGACATTATCGGTCCTCTTCTAGGAGTCCTGGTGAAGGTTTAAAAGGCTCTGTTTTTATAGGCCTACTTGTGGCAAGGCATGATTGTAAAAAGAGCTGAAATCTTACTTGTGTATACAAATCTCTTCCCATGGATGCCAAGAAAAGACAGAATATTTTGTGAAGGATGCTATGGATTGTAACCATTTCTTACAGACGTGCTCACTACCATGTACAGCACCCTGCATTCATGCATTTAGGTAGCACTGTTTCTTTAAAATAAGAACAAAGCCTGAGAAAGGAGCTCTTTAGCTTAGTGTGTTTGCTGAACAAACACTGAAAGGCAGCAGGGAGGTAAATCATTCTTGCATGCTGAAGGGAAGCGTGGCATTACTTATGAATGGCTGCCTGCATGCATGGCTGCCTGACTCAATGAATGAATCACCCAGAATAAGACTGTGCAGCTCAAATGAGCAAAGAAACTGCTCTGATTTTCATTTACAAAGCTTAATCATAAATATTGTATATTCTGCCAGGCAAGGAAGGAAGCACAGTCAGACCTGGTTAATGTGTTTTATTTCCAGGGGTGGGTGCTTTGGGTCACTGTGGTAATCAGCCCTCTGAGATCACCTGTGGGCATACAGTCCCTGAAGTTCCAGCAGTGCAAACATTTCAAGCCAGGCTGGGATTCAGCAACCTGATGGGTTGCATCACATACACATTCATTGAAAACAGCAGTGCCACCGGGAAAAAATTATACCATGAACTATCTCTTATGCTACAGATTTAAAAAACCCAGGCATATTTTCTAAAAATTTAAATATTTCCATGCTGGTTTCCATTACTAAATAAAAAAAAACGGAGCCTTACAGACCAACATTAATAAGGTTTACAGTGTTGCAAATGCCTCATGTCAGACTATCTAAAATGTCACCAATGTACCACATTTTTGAGCTTTGAAAGATTTTGTAGGAAGCAGATTTGAAATAATGAAATATTGTCTACAATGAGGGGCAGTGTCTGTGCTATGACTATTTTAACTCCATAAGTTGCATATTGTAGAATCAAAAATCTTACTTTTTTTTGTTTTTGTTTTTGTTTTTGTTTAGGAAAAGAAATTAAAAAACAGCACCACATTTTGCCCTCTTTAGCCACTGCTTCAAAAATAAGCCACTGATTAACAAAGTTCACTATACTATCAGAAATCACTCTATTTCTCCAATAAAAATAAACTTCCATTAATAACAATTCTAGAATTCCACTCAAATGCTTTTAATATTTTAGAAGCGCCAAAATATTTTAGGACTTTGAGTCCCATTGCAAACTGTCTGACTAGAAATTGATTTGTACTGATAGTGACGCGCAGAACAGGCAACTGTGCCCTGCCCTGCTTGCTGAGCTGCTGAAGCAGGAGAGACAAGGTAGGAAATTGAGATTAAGTACCCTGAAAAGCCTCAGGAAAATGGTTATGATAAGTTAACATGCACTGTTACCCATGTCTAAAAACTACTCTAGGTATTTTCTTCCCTGGAATTAGAAATCTGTACAAACTCCAAATAATGCAGATACTCAGATCTGGAGCCTGTACACAGCCAGGTTTCTGCTTGCCTCTTAGGCTCTGGGATTTAGGTTTGATAGAGGTAAAAATAGGGGGAAGCACTAGGAAATGCAGGTCTGCACCAGGAGGCAAATTTCCCCTTCTTTCCCCTCTGAACCAGTGTGGTAGAATAAACAGCAGCTTCTTCACATTTGCTTCCAGTTTTAAGTTTGGAGATGTTTCTGGCCTTGGCTATTTTAGAAACTGAGTTTCCAGGCCAGGTCTTGAATGGATTTTGAATGCACTTTTTTGTATTTGCTGTCTTTCCCTTGACTTTCTCTGGCAGATCATATAGTGCAATACCACTGTCTACAAATAATAATACAGGAATCTGTGTTTATACTTTCCTTTTTTGTTTCACTCCCTCTGTTCAAAATCTTGGATGTGTTTAGCAGTGACTGTACCTCAGCAAAGAGTCCTTTTAGTAAGGGAGCCAGTCCTTTTAAAAAATGTTCACTTCTAAATAACTGAATGGGATGAGTCATGTAGCAGGAAAAAGTTAAGAATCACAAACATTGACTCCAGCAATACATTGCTTCTATTAGTAGCCATTTCTTTATGACCTTAAGACTTCCGTAGCAGCATAAATATTTTAAGTGGTTGAAGCAATTCGAATAATCTTAGTTAGCTCAGGCATTAAAAATGCAGCAGCGAAGGAAGGGAAGCTTGCTGACAGAACTCAGGTTTAGATTTATAGTCACATTCATGACTGTGTCACTGCATGGTCATAAATTTCCAGGTGGATTTATGGCACAGCAGTCACCTGGTAGACAAAATGCAGAGAACCGAAGCTGGGACCTCCAGAACCAAAATCATAAGCTGCAATTTGAATTGTAGTGCTGTAAATATTTGGAACGAATCTTGCCAGGATTCTTACAGCAGCACCCAGATATTTCTCAAAGAGAGAGTTGCTAAAATATTATAAATCATGCAGATTTAGTGTTTATGAGTGTGCTAGTCACTCTTTGGTAAGCACTCAATTTTCAAATAGAAGGTAGAAAAATTTGGACTCTATCTGTAATGCTGAATAAAATAGGATTTTTCTGGTGGAGTTCCTGGGAGTGGGGAGGGGCAAATAACTGCAAAATAATATCAAAGAAAAATATTTGCTTTATCTGGGGGCTTTTTCAGTTGAAAAAGTAAAATGACATGGGGACTGGTCTGGAGGCTATCAGAGGGGTGCTTTTGTAAGACGCAATTGGAGCTATATGTTGCACACACGCATAGGAATCAGAAAGAGTTGAGACTTTTATGTAATGAATTTTAAAATACAAAAAAAATCATGGCCCTATTGAAGATCATGCAAGCTTTCTTCCAGATTGCTTTGCTTTGCTTTCTGTTTTGATATATTTATTTTCTATCTTATTTGAATTTGATGCTTTGAGGATAAGAGCACATACAAGATGTCATTATCATTGATAATTGAGTAACAAACAGTGCTAAGAGTGAGTTTATTTGCAGGCTGTGTGTGGGAAAAACACTTCAGATCCAGATCAAATGTGAATTTGCTACATAAGCTAGACCTTACTGGTCTGGCTAGTCCTATGTCTTGGCTCAAGCACAGGCATTGACATGGCCTCTCAGAGGAAGGTGGAAAGACATGCTTTGACAGCCATGTGTTCTTTGTGATTTGAGTGCCACAACGTAGTGAGAAAGGCCATTTCATAACTGTTGTGATGGCCATGGCCCTTGGACTCCCATCATTGTCAATATTTATTGAATGAAAGTCATTTATTGAAGTATTATGGGTACAGTATTCCACAAAGATCTTGCACAAGCAGTATTGGAAGATTAGAATACACTCTTGTGAAAAAAAGTATATTTTACTCTGTACCTGCTTGTCTGTTTCATTCCAATCTTTTCCCACACAGAAAAGACATCTGAGCAATGAAGAAGGTGCTGTAACTCATTCTCACTGCAGACTGACACCAAAGTTATTACTCTTTGTTTACTCTAGTTTTCTAAATATTTAGAAGACTATTTGGATAATCCATCCATCCTTTTCTTCAAGCTATTTCTATGTAGATTTTTGCTAGGGTCACTTTGAAACATTTTATTTTCAAAGGAAAGAACTGCCATTGTCTCTAATCTTTCTCATATACTAACTTAATTAAATCTAATTGTTTTTTCTTTTGGCTTTTTCTTTTGGTTTTTTTCTTTCTGATAATACCTTATTTCCAATGTAAGAATGTTACTGTCTAGATTATTTCAGTTATATTCCCAGTCAATGTCATTTCTAGACTCAGGACTGCCTAGAATGGACCCTGAGACATGGCTGTTCCTTCTTTTCTTTCATACACAGTATGACCTGAACTTTATGGAGGCCTGTTCACATGAAAATATAGTTGACAAGGTGAATCAGGGTGGAAAAATCCGGCCCTAAAGCTTAACTGAGAGACATATCAGATTAATTCTCCAAAGATAAATGAACAATGTTATCATTTTATTAATACAAATACTACTTTGGTCTGTAGAATAAACAAACTTCCTCTCAGTCATGTCATATGATATTCATGCTGGAATTCACTTGAAGAAGAGTGCATTCATTTCATAATAAATAACTGGTGGTTATACAACACCTTTGACCACAAAGCCTTCCAAAGGCTACGCTGTGTTCCTTTCACACTTAGAAAAATACTCCCCCTGAAATCCAGAAAAGAGCGAGGCATAAGTTCAATAGTGCGAGCAAACAGAAAACAGATGATAGGTTTTTCACAAATGAAAGACCAACTTTATCAGAGATGCTATTTTATACCCATTAATTACTTGAAACAAACAAACACTCTTGCTGCATCACACCACATAATTGACCAACAGTCACAGAAAAATTTGTTATTGAAGCTGCTTTTAAACTTCAGGAGCTTCTGTCCTCCAGTTCTTTATTCACAAACTTCCTTTCCGGTGAAACTTTGTGAAAGAACACAACAGTTTTAATCAGTTTTTAATATTTTTTTCCCCCAGGAACAAAAAATAAAAAAAGAACAACCAAAGAAAGGAGAAACACAGCAAAAGAAAACCCAAAAAACCAACCAAACAAAAAAAAAACCAAACCAACCCAGGGAGAAATGCAGCACTTACCTGCTTTGTAATTGCTGAAACTCATTTCTGCCTATTGAAAAGGGCTTGAAGCTTAGGGAACTCTTGACCTGAATCTGTTTCTCAGAATCTGCAGAGCAAGTTTGTTCTTCTGGTTGTTGAATTTATTGTTTGGATGAGGAGAAGCATATTCATGGAAAACATAAGTAAATAATGAAATTCTTTTGGTAGCTACCATGAATAGTCATTCATCTGAAACTTCATCTGGGAAGTGTGTTCATCATTCATTTTTTCAGCATTGCCATTGCACAACCAGATAGTACAAAGTAAACCATATAGCCTAAATGACCTGTTGCTTACCACTAATAGCACACAGTGATTAATGTTGAAGTGCTCTCCTGGCAGATTATCTGCAGAACAGGCTATGTCCATCTAAATCATGCTGTAAACCTCCAGAATTACAGGCAGAGAGAGAGGGTACCTGAATGACTGGCAAACAGGAAAAAAACCTAATAATCACAGAGGGAATGATTGGTAACACATTATGTGATATCATTTGCTCTTTCATCTGCATGTTTTTATCTAGATGTGAGCAAACTTAGCCCACATTCCTCATAAAATAGTTATATTTCTGAAGCATGAAAGTCATTAGGCTAATACAGGTTGAACAGCTCTGTAACAGTGTAGAGTTGGATCAAACAGAATTTTAAAAGAGTTTGGATTTAGCATGTTTGAAGCGGAATCTTTCAAGGCGTGTTTAGAAAGCTGTAGACACCACTAAAATCTGTGTATTTGCGTACCCATGGGGGTAAGAGCTCGGACAATACTGCATTCCACTCACTAATACTAAGCTCAGTATGAATTTCCTGTACAAGGTGGCTTTTTCATATATCTGTTCAGGTTTATCATACTTCAGCCATGCTTTTTACCACTTTAGTCCTCTTACAATCATTTACACTTTGGCAATATGAGATTGATATATCTGCTCATCACATCCTAACAGTTCCATATATTATCTCTGCTCACAAAAATGAAAACTTAAAGGCCTAACCTCAGAGATGTGTTCCACATGTAGAGCATGCATGGGTCTTTAGGAATTTGAAGTGCAGATGCATTTACAATCCTGACAGATTTTGCCTGTGCCTTAACATATGTAATCCAAAATTTTACCTTCTAATTGAAGAGATTTCTAAAAATGTATATTCCTTTTTCTGGAGTCAATATTTTACAAACATCTATTTTCTTGCCTCTTCCAACAGTATCCTTTCCATTTTGGTTTGCAAATCTATACTAGCAGTATTTCTGCAGGAAAAAAAAAACCAAAACCCTGCTTTATTTCTCACTGTTTAAATCTGAAGGGAGCTGTAATGGTGTTAGTGTTGGTGTTTATTTCAGGCATATCTGTAGAAGCAAACCTCCCAACTGGACCCGTACATTCCTTTCGACAACAGACTTGTGCTGCAATGCTCCAAGATTAGTTCCTTCCTCTTTTTACCTCCTCATCTGCAGCTTTTGTATTTCCTTGTCCCTTAGATAATTAACAGGAAGAGGTTTGTCCTTTTAGGGTCCCTATCACTGATACTTTCCTATAAGAAGATCTTAGAAATGGATCTTTTTAGAACACACTGATACCACTTGGATTCATGATATTTTTGGGGCAGTTTTAACACAGCAACTGCAGAAGTCACAGACACCTGAATAAATGGTATTCTCCCAGGTGAGCTTGTCTCCTGAAATAACCCTGCTTTGTTGGACTGCCAGTGTTATTGTGTCCATCTCAGGAAAAAAAAAAAAATTAGTTTGTCCTCTCTTTTAGGTCTCGAGACTTTTTATATCTAAAATCTCATTAAATTAGCCTTAGTTTTTCTATCCAAAATGGAGCTTGTTCTGGACTCTAAAGGCTTGACTGTCTTTTAATTGATGGAAAATTTGAGCTTTACTTCAATGACCTTTGATTTATTCTCCATTTCCCTTCAACTCCTGTGCTATTGGAGATGACAAATTTTAGCCAGTGTTTTGTGGTTTTTTAAAAAACTTTTTTTAATAACTTAAAAAAAAAAAAAA
>WBNO01002115.1:0-95310 GCA_013400575.1 Peucedramus taeniatus | reverse complement strand
ATTATATATTATATATTTGATCCTCATTCTCTCCACACCACTGGACTTCACAAAACTACTCTAAACATAACCTTTTAGTTAAGCAAAGTTGCACCATGTTTTCACATAAAGATGTCCATTTGTGCCTGCACAAGTGAAAATAGGAAAATATACATATTCATCAGTGATTGCTCTTATGAAGCTTCAGGCCCACATATTGGGTCCACGCTCTGAAAACTTCACTCACTAGCTAACAAAAACTCTATCTCCTGCTTTTCTGCAAATACCATAGATTGACTAGATTACAGCATCTTTAGAGAAGCTAAAATAGCATTCAGGAAGGACATTTGTAGTGCTATATTCATCTTTTCTCACAGAATCATAAAACTCATAGTAAAGCAGGCACAGAATCCATTGCAATCAAATCACTAAAGAAGGCAGGAGGAAAGAGAGCTTGCTCAGTTTTACTGGGAACAGAGAAGGTAGACTTTATCCAAAGATTGATTCTTTTATATTTCTGCTGGAATTTTTCTGTTACTAGTACCGAAAAAAATACAAACCAAAAAAGCCCCCACCATCTTTGTATTTTAAATAATCTTAAATATATGCCATTGTATACTCTTATTATGGAAACTGAAAAAATTAAAACACACATAGATTGTCTTAATGTATATGCCAGTATATAAACATAGTCCTTCTCTTCAGTGACAGTTTCAGTTGACTGCATTGTCTCTTTTGTCTGAATAATAGTCCCAAGCAAGTGGATGAATTAGTCGCAGGGAAAACTAACTTCATTTCCATTTCCTACATTTCCATTCTGTCCTTGTTTTGATAACTCTTCACTCACCAGGTGCACAATGTTTTAAACTGTGGTTTCAAATGTGCTAATGTAAATTCCAAATCACTGGCATCTACCGAGAGGGACAGGAAGTTCATCCCCAGTGTCGGTGCTGTTTTAAGTGCAATATCACATTGGTATTTTAAGGTCAGCACTATGCTCAGAGAGACTTTACAAAGAAAGTGGGTTACTTAGGTAACTGTGTAATGCCCCTCAACGTGATCAACTCCCATGGTAGATTTACCACTGAATAACAAGGGTAGGAATGCAAAAATAAAAGCGTGCAACAATAACAGATTTAAAATAAGTAACTCATACATTTTCATCTGGAGGCTGTAGGATCTTCTTACCAAATTCTTTGTCAAAGAACAAAGTAATGAAATTTTAAAGTTTTTACTACAATAACCTTGGATCTCCCAGGGAATATTCAGTGAAATATGAGAGAGGTTTTAATACCTGGAAGCTCAGCTGCACTATAGTGAGGTCAATTCAGGAGCACTATTGAGACTCTAGGCCATAATGACTCCATATGGAGCTGGACAGTAGCTAAGGTAATAAACTTTCACAGTGTGATTTCTTTGCTCAGTGCAATACTCACATAATTCAGCAGTTACTAATTTTTCATTCAGTGGAAAAGGCATTTTTCCCCCTTTATTTAAGAGCCACCATGTGCTCAGTCTTTCCTCCTCATCACAGAAGGTTTACATATCCAAAGAAAACATTAACTGAATTCACAATTTAAAAAAACAGAATTTTATGACTGTCTGAATACCGTAGAAGAGGGAAATTCCTCAGTCCTTGACCCCTACACAAAGATGTTTCCGTTTGTCTTAGACACTGGTGTTAAATGGATATTGGCCTCAGCTTCCGGAGTAATAAGACACTAAATGCATTTGAGGACACAGAAATAAGAAATTGGGGACAGCTGCGGACAGCAGATTTGGGACACTGGTATCATGTATGTAACAAATCTTTATTAATAAGTACATTAAATCCCATATTTTTCATTTATAACCGCTGCATAATTTCCTGTTAACACTTCATGTAAATTCCAGATAAGGTAATAATTTTTTTTCAGAATTCTATTTCTGTTTCATTATATGTTCTACACTCTGCCCCACAGGTCAGTCGCATGATTGAAGTTTTATGCCTCATTAAAATTCCCCTAGTTAAAACATGGAGACAGAATTTTGGTAATTCCTTTCTCCACAACTACAATTAACCATTCCGCTGGATTCCTGTATTACTGCAATCCAAGTTTAAAAATTACTGTATGGTGAGATGGTCAAGGGGTCTAAATGTCCTAAACATAAGGCTCTTATCTTTCTTTGCTCCAATGGCTGAAAAACCCTGCACCACCACCTCCCAGTTCAGTATTTCTAGCTAGCAGCTGCTATCAGAAACCTAAATAACAAAAATATGCAAACTTGCACACTAATTCCCTTTGGAGATAGATCTTGGCTGCAGCCCTGTCATAAATCAGAGAATTTCGATATGAAATGAGGCAAGCAGCTCTAATCATTTCTGCATTTCAAATTGGATCACTGGCTCAATCACTGGGCTTTTTTAAACTGCTTGCCTAAGAGCAAATGTGAGGCGGGAGATAATTCTGAAGAAATCTCTTCTTTTGTGGCCGTAGAACTCTTTTAACTGTTTCAAGACTGAAGGCCACATTTCAGTGATAATAACATATATCTGCTGGGAGAGATATGGATCCTTAAAGACATCTTCCCTCTCTTTCAACTCATAGAATTCCATCAATATCTGCATATATTATATATATTAATATATGTGCATGTGCATATGGGTGTTGTGTGCATAAAAAGAGAGGGAGAGAAAAGAAGAGAGAAACATCTGACATGTAGCCTCAGTATATTTCCCTTTAGAATTTTCTCTTCTGACTTACTCGGTGTGGGTTTGAATTGCTGCAATGACTGCATAGTTAACTTTGTACACATATACCCAGGCACTTCGGAAATCCATTTAACGATGAAAGCAAAACAGAAAAGTAACCCTCACCTGTCCAGGTTTTGGCTCAGAAATTAATCAGAATATAAAATCAAGGTAAACAAAGATCTTTGATAATTGGGTATGACCTCCAAAGGCCTCCTCCTTACCCATCAAAGTCCTGAAATCCTCCTTTATTACACTATTGATTTTCTATTTTCATGCCTTATCTAAACCCTGAAAACAATATATCACAAAAATTACCCTTACAGTCAATTACTGTGCAAACAGCATCCTCTTGACTGGCTGTTTTTATGCCCAAAGTATCCACTCTTTTTCACCCAAACAGTACTACTGGCTTGTTACAGTTTCAGTGTCCTCACCGCAGTGCTTTGAAATTGAATTTAACTCTATTATCAGCAGGATTTTGTAATCTCATGTAAGCCTAATAGTGATCAGATGGAATTTTACAGCTAAGCTGCCTGCATTTTGAGGACTAATTTAAAATATTTATATTTTTCTTTTTTATTTTAGACAGTTAAAAAAATCACCTAACCATGTTTCATTGTCTCCTATTTTCACCTTCTAGCACCTCATAATCTATTTTCTTTCTGGAAGTTGGATACATAATTTTTGATACTTAATTATCTGCTAATAAAATTTAGTAAACTGCTTCATTCAACACTGATCTGGATTGTTTGATGATTTTAGTATCACTACACAGTGCTAGTGGTGCAATATAATACCATTTTGGATTACCTCATCTAAGTATAAAAATATGCTGGTTGGTAAGAGCATCCCCAAACTCGGTGCAATCACCCACACTTGATTCTAAGTGTGGTGTGGTTAAGGTTTAAAAATATGCATATGCTTATATATATACATATACACATACATACCCATATACATATAGATAGATGATATAGATATAGATATAGATGATATAGACAGATGTATGGATGTCCTTTTTTCAGATACCTTGACAGCTGCAAGGGCTCTACTGCCAGTGTTCTCTTATTCTTCTGCCATGCACACATAGAAATCTAAAGAACTCCTGTCATGATTTTCAGAGAATATGCTGAGAAGCCCAGCTCACCATTAGACAGTCCTTGCATCCAATGACATTTAATACTGAAATCTGGAGCCAGCACATTCATGGAGCTCAAATGATGCTTTGGGATCTACTGTGGTTCACCCTCCTTGATGACAGATTTGGCTTACATGAATAAACTTCAGAATTCATTCTCCCTTTGCCTGAATGAAGTTTGGAAGAAGGGTAAACCCAAAAGTGATCTGCAATCTCCAGGAACCCAAGCCTTTAAGCACAGTGACACTGGATGGGACCTACCCATCATCAGTGCTCAGCAGCTGCGCACAGCTGCAAAATCAGCCCACAAAGCAGCACTCTGAAAGCCAAAGCCCAGTAAGACCAACAACCAGACTGCCAGTAGGCTTTTACTCTTCTATTCGAAACAATACATTCAATGTTAATACACCAAGCCTCACGGGGTCTGGCCCGTTAAGTTTGAGGATTTGAATCTCATGAATGCGGAATCTGCATTGTTCTCAGCAGAGGTCACTTTGCTCTGCATGTAGGAACACGCGGGTTGCTTCAACAGCTTACAAGTGTAACAGAATTGTCAAACCCATTTTGAGCTCACCTCTGTTACTTCTGTGTCTCAGGGCATGCAATCCCAAATCCTTGTGGTTCAGTGGGGAGTTACAAGCCATACACTGATGCTGTTTCAGGAGCAGAGTGTGTGGTGTTACCTCTCTGACTCGTCTAAGTATCACCAAAAAGAACTTAGAATGAATGACCTACCTTACTCCTCCCCACTGATATTTTTCTGCTCAAAAAGGGTGCAAACTTCATAGCACCCACATTAGAAGAAAGCAGCCCTATATCAGGTCTGAAATTACTCTCCAATGTACAACATGCATCATGATTTAAGTGATTAAGGAGGTGCCAGCAAAAGTTCGATTGAGCAATCATTAGTCTTTTAATGTATGTTATCATACTTTCCCCTCTCTCCGCCTTGGTTTAAAAAGGCCTCATGATTAATGTCACCTTCCTTCTAAAAATGTGCAAGCAAACAGCTCACCATAAAGTTTTGATTTTAGGTTAATTTTCTGATAGTATCTATTTCTTTGCTTACATTTAAAATCAGTGTCCACTGAAAAAAAAAAAAAATTCAATCTAGACCATGTTGAAATGTTTAAATGTGACCCCAGGCTGCTTCTAGAGAACACTAAATGAAGGTAAATTGTAACAATTTTAAAGAAACATCTGTTTTCATACAGATGTTTCTCATAAGTACTGGCTGTGGCATGGCTGTAGACAGGTGCACAGAGCTGCAGTATGCCACCAAGTTACACATTTTTTTTCTCTAGGGATAAACAATATTTTTTTACTGGTTATCTCACTGTTGTTGTTGTTGTTATTTTTCTTGTCAGCACAGCAGAGTGAAATAGCTTCTTTGAGCCGAGATGTACAGCATCTTCTCAATTATTAAAATTCAGTGCAATGTTACTAAAACCCTAATAGTTATAACATAATGAAGCACTCCAGGCTTCACAATCCTAAAAAGTATTAACCCAGTAACATGATAATAGAGGAGTTCAGGTGAAAAACAGATCTTCATAGTATGTCATAGAAATGACCTCCTCTATACACAGCCCTTTTGACACTTGTGGGAAGAAGTTTTCTTCAGGCATGCAACCCCAAAGCATTTTGAAAGAAATTTCTCGCTTGGTGGAAAATTCAGGCTTTTTATAACTCCCTTCTTTTCTCCACTGACTTCACCTTTCTAATTTGCATAATCAGAGTAGATAAAAAAGTTACAAAAGATACAAAGACCGGATATGAAAAAATAATAGCCATATATTTTGGTGATAAGTCTTCTATTCCGATTGTATTCAATACATTGAATGTATTCAATGTATTCATAACTTCATATGAAAATCAGTGGGATTCCAGAAAATTCCACAGGTCTTTTGCTGCTGAGATACTGAATATAGAGGAACTGCATGGAGAACTAAATAAAATACGGACAAACTAAAAAAAAAACAAAAAACCCAAAAATAACCAAAAAACCAAAACACACAAGAAATTATGAAAAGGAAAAGTCTGGATCTACAGAATGTAAGGATTTTACAGCAATGTTATACCAGTAGTGTCTCACTTTACACAGCATTTTTCATCTTTAGAGTACATATTTTATTATGTCACTATTTAGATCCCCGAATATAATAGCATGTTTTACTAATTGCTACATGAAGAGTTCTTTCACAACTCCTGAATGTTTTAAACTTTAATTACACACAGTTAATATGAAATAGAGTTGTATTTCATCACTGATGCCTTTATGAGGGTCACAAGCATCCCACTTATGGCTCTATGCTCCCCCTCTCAGGGCTTCAGGCACCACTCCCATCTCCTTACACTCACTGTTAAAGGTACAGCTAGACATATCAGCAGCTCCTCTGCTCATCAGGCAGGGCAGCCATGATCCCACTTTGTACTTCAGACAACTTGTTGAACAATTCTTCTTAGATCATCTACATCTTCTCTTTTGAGAGTCTGGGGTCTTTTTGTGTTTGTTGTTTGTTTGTTTGTTTTGTTGTTGTTGTTGTTGTTTTGTTTGTTTTGTTTTTGGTGGGGTTTTTTTTGTTTGTTTTTTTTTTTTTTTGGTTTTTTTTAGGGTTTTTGTTGTTGTTGTTGTTGTTTGTTTGGGTTTTTTTTTGATCCTAAAAGCTACAAAACTCCTTTAAGATGAACCCTCCTTTCACAATGAAATGCATCTGAAATTCTAAACCTTCTCAAAATTGAAACACTTCTCTAAATAATTTACAAAGATGAGTGCAAAAAGAAGGCAAGAAGGTGTGCCATAGTCTCAAGGAAACCAGAGCCATCCCAGCATTACCTACAAATCCCTAGATAGGCATGGATAATGAGATGGTCATCTCCACGTGAGGTCTTTCCCCAAAATCTATCTCAAACAACATCGTTTCCCAGTGCACAGCTTAGCTAAGCTGTGGCAGCAGGACATTTACTTCCCAGTAAAACAAATACCTTAGGAGTGATCCCAATGCAAAGGAATAAAGTGCACTACTCAAACTAAATGTATTAAAAATAAAGCATATGACATGTTGAAAGAATTATTTCAGCCTCTTAATTCCAATTGAGGCTGAACAACAGTAACTTTACATATTCCTGCAGCCTTATTCTGTCAGCCAAAAATGTAGCTAAAAGCTTATGAAGTAAGGAGATTCAATTAAAACAAGCACCTTTTTCCAGTTCAGATCAAAGGTGACATATTTCTTTTAATGTGCTCTTTTGAATGGTGAGAAAGAGAATAACACTTTATGTTAAAAACCATTTTTTTATCATTCTGCTTTCCATCTCTGCTTCATTTTACACAGGAATCTTTTCTCTTTACAATTCAGTGCAACATGTGTAAACATGGATTATACCACATCAGAAACCAAGTTAGCTATCTCAAGAGAATTTGTATCTCTGCTGTGTGTAAGTAAGCAGATTAATTCCTAGATCAGGCATTACCTAATGCATTTTCAATTCAATTTCTTCTTTTCTTTCTGCACACAAGATCAGGGAAGTGGGATTATTTTATTAATTTAACTAATATTTTGCATGTTTTTCTCTGTTATCTTTCTTTCCTCTAAAATTTTTTGTTAGTTCTTAGTGAGTGATTTAGTATGAGCAAGGATGTGTAAAGACAAGAGATTGTAGCCCTCAACACCTTACAGAGAAATAAATGACAGGGGAGTGACAAACTTTTCCTCCCAATGCACTACTGGGAATAAGGAATTCTCACATTTTTCAAACCCTGATCTACAGCAGCACAACCTGCCTGGGGTAAGCTCAGTTATTGTAAGAAATTTGGGAGATTATTTATTCATTAACATTTATGCTGCTTTTACAGAAAATCTCAGAAGTAAATAATGAGCCAGTCTGGTTTTATTACAGCAGTGCCTGCTAGCACTGTTTGAGGTAAGGGTCTGTCAACATATCACAAAAGCATGGGATTTACTGGGTAAGATCAGTCCACTGGTCCATCGAGCCTGCTAGCATGCCTCTGGTAGCACCCCAGTCTGATGCTCAAGCAGAAGATGGCACAGTAAGCCCTTAATACACCTGACTAATTGTGTGTAATGTTAAACTTGGGCAGGGGCAGAAGCAAGAGATTCCTTCTTGCTCTCTGCTGTGCTCACTTAATGCCCAAAGACAGAAACTGATTATGTCCCTGTAAGCAGCAAAGTAACAGGCAGTGATACAAGTATAAGGATTCTTTTCAAGTCAGCCCTACAACTAGCCTAAGGAATGGGTGTGCTATCCTGAACAGGGAAACTCATCATACATTTCTAATTTACACAAAATTACCATTCAGTCTTAAANAAAAAAAAAAAAAAATCCTTAAAATCAGTTCTAAATGCTACTTACAAGCCATTAACTCTAAATTACCTGTTTGGGGTGGAGCTGGATATGAAGGAAGGGCAAGTCCTTGAACATTACAAAAGGATCTTGAAGATCAGAATGAAAAAGGACAAAGAAATTAAGAGAAAGGAGAAGGAAACACAGCTGAAAGAGTGAACACGGAGAGATTGGAAAGTGAGGAGAAATGCTAAGGGGAAACTACCAGAAATATAAATAAGAGATAAATATTGGGACAGGATATGTGGGACAGGAAAGTGAAGAGCCAAGGGAATCCATGTGGCTGCAAATGATACTGAAGGGAGAGGCCTGTTTGGGTATGGGCAGAGTAACAAGACAAAGGCAACCAAAGCCACTGACAGAACTTCACCTTTCCACCATGCTCCAGACTCTCTACTCTTTAAGACCCCCAAGTTCTGCATTCCAGGTGATCTTACATAAATATTCAGAAGTTCAGAATATGAACAAGATGTTAAATAGGGCTGTATGCATGAAGACATGGAACAGCAAAAACTGTCAAATACATTGCTAAATAATCACCCAAATAGGCCAACAGGAGAAAAAAACAAACATGAGAGTATCAATGGCTGAAGCTGGTGAAGATCTCAGGGCATTTGGAGGTTGCAAGGAGCTAAGGACTGCAAGGATTTTTATATCTTTTGAGATACATGCTATAGTTGGTATTTCTCCTGCAGAATAATTTCCTTCATCCAAACCTGAACTCCTCTCTGTCAGTATCTGCACAAATGCAGCAATAATCTGTAGTGCACGCCTTACACAGCTATAAGGTGATCCTGTACGTATTCTCAAACTCCCCCTGCCACAGAACAACCCCACCCAAACCCACCCAAACAATCAAACAGGAAGCAGGGATTTTTTTTTCCTAAAATGAGTAATTTTTTTTCTCTCTAGACATTTGTGAAATTAGTTATTTTAGTTGTCACCCCTTTCAGAGAATGATGTTCATATCTAAAGTTAAAATTAATACAAATGACTGAAGAGGCACAGCCTCATTACAAAGGATTTATACACAAACCCTCTTATCAATACCAACCTCCTAGTTCTTAGACTCCTAAAGACAGAAATATGGAGCTACAAATAACATTCATTTCCCAATTACTATGCCAACCAGCTCTTTTATTATAGACTGTATTTGCATTTGACTGACTGGCCTATTGGAAACATAGTGCTGCTACACCACCATCAAGCATTTTCTCTTTTTCAAAGACATAATCCAGACTATGCATACCAGTGCACTATCTATTGGTTTAATCATCCCTTTATATTATAAGGGATCCTACTCTTTGCAAATCTGGATTTTTTTATATACCTTCATGTTCGAATTTAAAGGCATCAGTTATGAAATTATGGGAATTTGTTGCAGAGTAATTGTTTCTTGACTTATGTATGAGTTTACTGATTTTATTTTTCATGGGTGGTACATTTGAGAATGCATTCAAAGAAGCATTGTTCTGTATTTGCATTTTCTTTATAGTTAAGATCTGCATATAATATATGTTTATAAAAAGTTTAGTCTTCTTTTGTATCATTAATTGTCTATGAACAGAGGGATTCCTAGATGTCTGCTTTTCAGTAACAATTTTCTTATAAAAAGTATAAAAATTAGTTCCGTTCTCGGGGTGCTAATGTACTACTCTTTGGGTGCCTGCTCATCATTTCAGGTAATAATCTCATAACATGGGTGATTGTCTAACCCATAGGAAACCTGAGACCTCCAGTGTGCTGTCAGGCAGGTCAGTTAATTTCTTTGTGCCTTGATCTTCCATGAGAAAATGTTTCCTGTTCTTTGTCTATAAGTTCTTTCAGGAAGGGACTTCCTCTTTGCCATCTTGGTTCAGGCATTGTAATAACAGCAGGATTATCTGTTTTGTGACATTTAATAGGCTAGACTGGATACCAAAAACTTCCTGGGGCAGAAAGTGCAAATAAAAAAAAAAAAAAAAAACAATTTAAATACTAGAATTCAAATAAATAGTCACAAATACTGTTGTCTGATATTTATGCAGGTATAATTGTTTTTAATCTTCTCTTGTTGCTTCTTAATCTAGTTGTTTTGGAGTCAGATTTAAAGTGAACTGACTGCACTATCACACAAGATGAACAGAATGTCTCATACTTGCTGCATGTGGCCAGTGCTGGGAACTAAGGAATGGAATAAGTGGAATATTTTGCTATTATGAAAGTAAAATTATGGCTCTTCATCATTCTTTATATAGGGAGAAAGAAGGCATATTGATGGAAAAATCCACCTTGCTTCTTCAGATATATCCAATTTTCTTAATGATATCCTTATTTTATACATATCTGGGAGTAAGGCAGAAAACGGTAGTGCTCTGCTTTGCATTGTGTCTAAAATTAAACTCACCATGGTTTTAGAACAAGAAAGAAAAGTCACCTCTCCTTCCCCACTGAAACATTTGGGATTCTACACCTAGCACACTGTGGCCAAAAATACGTCATAAAGACTTCTGAAATAAAAACAGACAAATGAAAAGGGGTGCTATTCCATGATTTAGAAAATATTTCAGAATTAAAAAAAAACAAGATATAGATAATGAGAAAAACTGCTTAAAAAGTAAACATCTTAAAGAGATCAATGTTTAAATATGATCACTTCAAAATTCTACTAGTACACTGTTTTTCGGTAACATTCATGACAAATCGTTGTCACTAGTCTATTGAACGCCATATTGTGGCAATGCCCTGGTGGAACAACACCCATTTTTCTATACAAATACTGCAAAGATGTATCAGATTGCACAAGAAACACTTTTGGTGTGGACATAGATTAAAATAAAGTTGGGTAAATGGAAAAAAAATCTTACGAAAATTCTGCCCTGCACTGTCTAAAATCTTGGCATACTTCAAATTTCTTTCAAAGATACATTCTTCCCATTTTTCTCAGGGTTGATTTCAAAATGACTGCTCCTCCCTCTGCTTGTTACAACAAAAATGAAAATCAAAATGAAATATATATCTTTATTATTGATATTGTATCTAAAAGTATGCACTATTCAATGAAAAAAAGAAATGCTTCATTTTTTTATGGGCAAAACACCACTCAAATATCCCTACACATCTTATGGGGAAATTTTTCATCTATAGAAATCCACCTTGATGACTTTTTAATTTCAATTTACAGTGCTTTCATATATGATATTAAAACAGTAAGCAGTAGTATTTAATTGAATCAAAAGGCAATATGATGATAGTGAGCTCAGTCATGCTTTTACTGTTAACTCTGGTGCAATGATTTATTCATTTGTCATTCCACTTACTTTCGTGTTCGAACAAACATAAATTAAAGTTACACCTCTTCATAACTACCAGTTGGCACATATGGGATACTGGCAAAGACATATACATAAATAATTAGCAGAGATCATGTTACTATATATGTTCTATTCCGAATTAAAAACTTTCTGACTTTGCCTAGTGAAAACTATCATTCCTGTCATGTGCACATTCCTCTCCTTCATAAAACACAACGATAAATTTAGTGACTGGTGTGTCAAATGTGAGGAATTGTAATCAAGTTGAGAACTGCAAAGGAAATCCAAGTGAAACCACAAGAAGTCGGAGATTATGATCAGACACAGTCAGTGAGAAGTGTCATTACTGAAATGGGTATGGTTGGTAAACACTGCCCAGGTCTTAGCACATCACTAATATTAGCATTTTAGCTAAATAATGAGATGGGCATTCAAACAGACCTCAATTTCAGGAAAAATGTGGAAATTTCTGATTTTTTTTTTTTTAATTCTACACTGGAATGATTTAACAGATCTATTAATGTATCAGTTGGAGCCTTTCTCCCCACAGCAGCCTAGTGCTCAGGGAATGTGGCTTGCACTGGAAGCTATGCACGAGGCCCTTTGATGGCAACCTTAGGCACAGAACTAGTGCCACTCTCATTTTGCAGTCCTGCCATCAAAACAATGGATCATTCACTATTCGCTTTTCATTTTTTATCTATTTTGTTGTACTTTTTTTATTTACTGGAAAATAAAAATTAATGGCTTTAAACAGAAAAGGGCACTGCAGGTCTCATATATCCCATGCAATACCCTCTAGGCTCTGCTTTGGTTTCTTTGACTAAATCTTGAAAAGTTTTAAATTAAGAGTAACCATATTTTTCAGCAAAACAGCATTATGGTGCTTTGTGTTTTCTGATTATTCATCTCCACCAGTAACTATAAACAGCTGGCACTGGTGCCAAATTTGTTACAGGGAGATTAATGCTGGCAGCACAACAGCTTCTGAGCTTTTTAAAATAAATTTGGCACCAAGCTCCAAAAGGGTTCATCATCACTGATCTAGATTACATCCTTCTTTATCAGAAAAAAAGTAAAAAAATTTCTATCTAAATAAATACTTCTGATTTATTTGTATTTTCTTCCACTAGATTAATGCATATAGGAAGAATTCTCTGAAGTCATCTGCAAACTCACTGCATTTTTTGTTCCCTATCTCTAAAAAGCTCACGTCTGCTGCTTTAGTGTGACATAACCGTTACTACACTAATCTTAATCATTGCCATTTTAGCTTTTGGCTTCCACACTCACTTGTTGCCATTGCACTCATGTCTGGTTTAAAACCAGGACCCAAGCTAGCTGAGGCTAGCAGCTGCCTTTTTAATATCAGGTCCAGAGTCTAGTAAAAAGGAGGATTAGTTCCCAACTCAAACCTCAACAGGCTGCAGCACTACAGATGTTAAATATCATAATAATGATTGTATCTTCCTCACACAGTGATTATTAGCAAAGCTGTACAGCTTTCAAAGAGGCCTTGTTTTTACTTTTCACCAGCAGCTGAAGCAAGGAACACATTTTCATTACAAGATGAAGCTGTACAATCTCATCCAACAAATGATCTCACTATGACCCTCACACTAACTTTGCTATTAAGCAAAAACAGGCACATTTTCAAATATTGATTTCAACTAATGTCTGATCCTAACAGGCATGATCTTATCGGGGCCCCACTATAATAGAAGGAGTGTCAGAGTTAAACAGAATAGGTTTAGATAAGATCACAATCTTCCTCACCATGATGTGATGCTATCATTGAGTGAGTACAGTATTTGCAGTAATTATCATTAATAGATATTGGCAACAGGAAGAGTGGTCACTGCTAAGATCTAAACAAATCTGTGCATGATTAAATAAAACAAGTTTTATCTGAATAGTGGGTCAGGGTACATTATGTTCCCCAAGAGACTTTGCTGCCTTCATTTTTTTCTTTGAAATGATAGATATTGAATTAAGAGAGAAATATTGAGGAACAACATTGCTACCTCAGTTTGTTCTGTACCTTCTGTTTTGTGGAAAACTGCCACCTCAGTCTTCCTGCTGCTTTCCTGATGTCTATTTAGACCAGACATCCCGTGCCACGTTGTGTTGACAGACCCTGGTGCCAGGGTTTGGCTCAAGAGCCATGGCCACAGCTGATTTCACAGCACCCTTCCTTCCTAGCAGAGAGCAGAGCAGCAAGGAATTGTCTGACAGGAGGTGTTTAGCAAAGGCTCATCCTTCTAGGCTTTGAGCCCTACAGCCTTTTCCTTACTTGAACTATTCGTCACAGGAATTTGGGCAGCCCCACAGTGGGCTAGCCTAGAGGACAGGTCTCTAATGTAAGTATGGGCTGTGGCAAAAGCCACAAGAGACAAGGCTGACAGACATGTGGCTTAGTTTGATTTTTGCTTCACCATTTGTTCTGATTGTGGTAGGGTTTCTGCATTCTCAGAAAGAAGGTGGTATCGTAAAAGGGAATACTTGCTTTGATGTGGCAAATTCTATGTGAAACTCTGAAGTCTTTCTCCCCTGAAGCTGTTAGCGTGTAAGGCCAAAATAGCACAGAATGAATATAGTAATTTATAGTCCTGGAAAAAAATTCATCAACCTAGGAAAACTGAAAATACCAACACGAAAAAAAAGGTCAGCTGATAGTTATATTTGTACTTATTGTAATGAAACAACAGAAGCATAGCTAAACTTTCAGAGACCCAAGCCATATAAAAATAATCCTTGAGAAAAGGATGCAAATCAAAAATCCCCTTAACTATTCACCATTATCAAAAATTAGCCATGTTGCAACATGTAGATCAAAAAGGGCGTAATCAGAATTCCAAGAAGCAATGTTCTCTATGTCTATTGTGACAATATTGAATTCTAATACACTATTTTTCACCCTTACAGAAATTAGCTAATTAAGTCAATTTAAAAAACATTTCTGAATTAATAATGTACTTGCCAAGATTGCAAAAATATTGGTCTTCTACAAAGAAACCTACAGGCAGCTTTTCTACTTATCTTCATATATTTGTCTTCTCAAATGTGTTATTAACTCCAGAGCACTGAAATCTTTTTGATAATCACTGAAGATGAATGTATCAGGACAATCAGCAGCATATGGAACACAGAATGCTGCCAGATGTTAACACACTAAAATAAAGCAGAACCATCCGAGTATTCTGTATCTTGTCTAAAAATAATATACTCATTGACCTTAACCCTATCAAACCAGTCCCATCTTCAAGGTCATATAAATAACAAATATTTATCTTCTGTGAAGAGGCTGTACTTGCAGCATTCAGTGTCAGAAAATACTAAGCATACCTCACCCTAATGCTTTGAATGGAAGTTTGGGGTGCTCAGCACCTCCTGCTAATGCTCAGTGCTAGGCAAAATCAAGTCCAAAATGCATTGTTAATCACTCGTGGAAATTTGTGATCATTGTGCAGTCCCTTCTATTGCTTTAATTTTTTTCCAACACTACACATGGAAACAGAAAACCATCTAGATTAAAAAATACAGACATACAACTGCGACCTCTAACATATACTTAATTTGGAAGAGATTTGCCCATGCTCTGTGTTGCCTTGACATAATAACTTAATAACTTAATAAAAGTTAACAGAATAACCTAACAGAATAACCATCTTTGTTATCCCAATACAGATTTAAAGTGAGAATATCATGGCAGTGTGCTACTGTAGCTCTCATGAGCAGGGCGTCATGGCAGCAAATTCCACCCTGTGAAACTCTACTTCCCCACACCTTGCAATTATCTCAAGGGAGACTCTGCAAGTGCAAGATGCTGTGCTCCAACAGCACAGCAAAGAAGCACAGAAAACAATGAGAATGTCATGAATGTATTTCTGAAGAGTTCAGGAGACCTCTCAGTTATGGCAGTAATAGTGAACAAACAGATAGTCAAGTATCTTTGGTATGACTGACAAGAAAATACTTATTAGAGGTCAGAAAGGCCATTTAGTCCCAAGCATGCTACTAGCCAGAGCAAGCTAATAGGTGCTACTACAAAGCCACTTAAAGCCTGCAACAAGCGCTAACAACCGGACTTGGGACAGGGAATGCGAGGAATGTTAAGGAGTCACAACCACACCAAGTGGGCTCACATTTGTGAGGTCAAGTTTCAAAACATGTATTATTATTCTTATTTTCCACTGCTGAATGTGGTGGCATGGGGGAAAGTGGTTTCAAAAGTAATCAGTGTATATGCAGTCATTCATTGCACACAGGTATCACTTCTGTATGCATTTAAGAGATTTACTAGCACAGAAGCACAAAATGAACTCTGAGGATGCTGGTGATGCCAAGAACCTCCTTGCAAATATTTCCATATCGAACCCACGGTGTATTTTTTGTTTTTCAGCCTGTCTAATAGGGGCTCTGGTACCTGATAGTGAATGACTGACTATAAAAATCAAGATTCAGCTTACTCCCTGAGGCATGCTGTACTGCCAGATCAAAGTGCACACACTTGGCATCCTGAAAATGCAATACTATTGCTCTCACTCTGCAAATGCATGGCACAAAAACTGGGGACAATGATCCTTAGAATCCTGAGACAATGATACTTATATTTCCATAAAAAAAAGAAGTACAGAAAACTTAGAAACAATATCCTCAGTAGAACTGGAAGTAATGTTTTGAAAAAGCTACACTGATTATATATTGGCTATAATTTTAACTTTAGTTAGCAAGAAAGTGGAGTGGGAAGGGAGAATATTCAGAAGAAAAAAAAACCATGCAGGCAATTGAGAAAGGACATGCCAAAGAAATATAGCAGCTTCCTTCTTTATCTCTCAGCTAGCCCTTGTTATAGTTCAATTAGATTTTGAAACCAGTATCCTATACTGGTACGACCAACTGTCTAGCTTCCTGTAATGCCCCATCTGCCATCTTCTACAAAAAACCAGTGTCTCATTCTGCTCCTTTTAAAGCCAATCTTGAAAGATTATAGCTACCTGCAGGCATTTCTGGGCAGCCAAACAAGTGAAGTTGGCTGCAGACATTTCTCAGCATCAGGCTGCCAAAAGCCACAGGGTCATCTTCTCCCTTTCCTTCCCCCACACCAAAGCTCAGCTGCTCCTGCACCACTCCTGTTGTCTTGGTCCAGCCTGTTCTGAAACACACCAGCCACAGATTTACTGCAACCTCCTGAATCTCCTCCAGCTTTTCACTCTCATTATCATTAGGAAGCTCTTTCTCCTGGCTAACCTAAATCTCCCTTCCTGATACCTTGCTGAGTCTGGAAGGTTCACCTAATGCAATCCTTCATGTCGTTCCATGGCTTGTGATCCAGGTGGATCCAAGAAGGAAGGAAAATCTTCCACCACAGATGCATGCAGGATATTAAGATGGCATTTTGACTTGGAGGAGGTGAATTGACCATAGTGAGAAGGCAAACAGGACTAAGGTAAAATACTGGATCCCAAAAGAGAAGAATATGATCTGGAATCTAACAAATATAAACAACAAAATCAAATATTTAATGTAGTAAATGCAACTGCATACAAGAGGAAGAAACAGTGTAAAAGCAAAGCAGTAAGACTAAGATGCACCATAAGGTCCACTGCAGAAGTAAAAATTAGCAATAGTAGAACCAGGCCTGATTCAACACAAGCAGAAAAGAAGGTATTAAGATATTTTGAATCTACTATTGTTTTCTGATTTATTGCTCTCTTTCCTTTATGCTAATTTGTCCCAGTTTTCTTCCAAAAGTGAGGACAACAGCTTGCAAGAGCAGGAGAGAGGGAAGAATCCTTCCTCACCTCCCCAGCTTCGAGGCACACCTCCCTCAGCTCCCCTAAACTTGTCTTTAATGTCCTCACACATCGCAGGAGTTCCAGTTTCTTGTTTAAAAAAAGTGGCCACCCATCCCCCAGATCAGAGACTGTCATGCGGCAAAGAAAGCTTCAAAGAAAAATAAATATTTTGGGAAACGTGAGATGCTTTTAAATAAATACATAAATAATAATTATAATTACTAACATATATAAAGCTTTTTTAAAAAGTAGTATCTTCTATGCATTTCAGAAATCAAATGTCAAAATCGAGATATAAAAGCTAATCTGTGACAGGAAGAATTTTAAATTATAAGACATATTCTCAGAGTGAGAATAATCTACATAAACTGTGATGATATCTCATATGTTATGTAGTTTTTCCTAAATGCATCGGTAGTGTTCAGAGTGCTATCCTTCCCTTACAGCACAGAAAGGACAGTATTTTGTCTATTCAAAACTCAATTATTTTTCAAGTATGTTAAAAGAGCTCAAAATCTATATTTAATGATTCAAAAGTTGTGAAGTACTCTGTAAACACATTAAAATGCATTAGTAAAAAGAAAGGGGGCAAAAGTTTATTAACTAATTTTAAGTTATTTAAGATGGGATGTGATTATTACAGAATGAAAGAATAATTTAGGTTGGAAAGGTCCTCTGAGATCATCAAGTCAAATCGAGTCCCTTCCCTGATCACCACCATGTCAACCAGACCATGGCACGAAGTGCCATACCCAGTCACTCCTTGAACACCTCCAGGGATGGTGAAACCCCCACCTCTCTGGGCAGCCCATTCCAATGCTTAACAATCCCTTCTGTGAAGAAATTCCTCCGATGGCCACCCTGAACCTCCTCTGGCACATCTTGAGGACGTTTCCTCTTGTCCTGACACTGTCTACCTGGGAGAAGAGACCGACCCCCTCCTTGCTACACCCGATGAAACAATATAAATATGAAACCATATAATCCCCAACAAGGCTATGCATAAATTCTGCCATATATGGAATATCAGGACACACAAATAAACCCATGAATGAGTAACACCAACAGGTAGAGTACTGGCTGTGCAGGCCTTGCTGCAGGTCTGGGGCTGCTAGGGAAGGTAGGACAGCAATGGTGCCTCCGGTGCTCTTTGCTCTGGAGCCCTAACAGCTGGAGCTGGTTATCTTTTGGGCTTCCTTGGAGTCTGAGGAATCACCAGGAGATTAGATTGACGAACTTGTTCTCCAGGCTTTATAAATAAGGCTCAGGACATTTATAAGTTTCACTCAGCACTGAACTTCTCAGGCCAAGCTCTGAATTACTGTGCCCATACTTTGGTGCAAAGTAGATTTGTTGCATTTGGAAAGGGACTCATTTTGCTACTGGCCATGGGATACTTCAACATCCTTAGAAAAGGAGCTGCAGCTGAATGGTGAGGAAAGTTCAGCAAATGTAAAGTGTTTAAAATAAAACAGATTTTTAGGACCTAGTAACAATCAATACCTCCTTCTGACTAGAATATGCTAATTTTATATGCTCACAATCACTTACATTGTGTGTGTATATATAGATAAGTACATATATATAGTTGCTATTTTTTTACATGTTTATTTTAAAATATACATTTTTAATACATTTATGTATTCAGACATACTGTATTAACAATACTTACTAGAAATATTGAGAGGCTTTTTTCTATTCAAAATGTTCAAACTCACACTTTCACAGAACACAGTTAATTTGGCTGGCAATGAAACAACCAGAAATAACTTCAATTTCCAACCTTATTGAAAATTTATAGGCTACTTCTCTCAAGCATATTCAGATGGAAAGGGAACTGATCTTTGAAATTTTGATCATTCCAACACACTGTACAAAAGTGATCAGAAGCAGCTGCTGTCTTAATTGAATCCACAGGTCTATTCCTTTAAGTAATTTATTTATTTAATGAAGATAGACAATAATTTAAAATATTGTTATTATTACTGTGATATGGCATCTTGGTCTGCACTTTTTTATTAATAAACAAATTTTGACACCATCAAAATGTGACATTTCACACCAGGATTTTCTCTATAGTACCCTTTTATTCCAAGTAACTGCCTACTATGGCATCCACAAGTCTGATGGAAAGCATTTGTTGATGTTTTCATAATCTTATGCATTTGTATGTCCAGACAGCACATCTTGACAACATACTGAGTGCAACAAAATGCTACCACAGTTCCACAGGCAACAGCATCTCAGTGCTTTTTTCACTACCAGTGTACCCTAAGGCTAACTATTCTTGGGCAGGCATAGCTTTATGTGTAGTAGGCAAAAAAATACCCATGAGCTTCCAGGACATTTTATTTTTAAATGGTCAAATAGAGAGCACAAGCCTCCTAGTCTTTTAATTCTGTGCCTATTGTAACTACCAAACTCTTGTCTTAACAATGCAAACACCTTCACAGACACAAACACCTTCATAGCCTTATATGCCACTAAAATGATGGAGCTAGAATTTCCCATGCTTCTTCTACGAATGTGAAACTATATGTCAACATTTTAGAAACTGAATTTTATTTCAGAATAAAAAAAGATAGTGTTAACATCTAGTGAGAAGAAAATTGCTTCCAAAACTGCTGAATATTTAAATCTGGCATTTTATATCTGCCTAGTCTATAATATGTATGTTTCATAAATAAGAAGAAGTATCATTATAAAAAGCATGAATTGAAAAAATTTCCTCAGAGGACAATATTTAATACTGAATTTCTCATCTTAAATATATGTATAGAACTCGTGCCTGTCAAATATTTTAGTGCAGTGAGCTATATGAATGACCTTAAATGGAGATAAATTATTTTTCTTACACTAAGTTTTCAAATAAGACTACATCCCATTCTAAAAGTTGTGTTATAAATTTAGCAAAATCAACAATAGCAAAATAAGCATCTGAGTCTTAAAGCCTGTGGTACAGAGAAGATTAGACTAGGTAGAAGATTATTAAGATTCGACATAGTATAGCACAAAAATATGTTGCTACTGAAGTTTATTGCAGTGATTCTCTAATTAAGCAGATTTTCTCCTCTCTCTTTTCCCCACATCCTAAAATGCAAGAGCCTGGCACTTGGAGATAGCATCTCCCTCTACTGCTGTCTGGGAGGCTCTGGAACAAATTTTCTTGCCTTTTTTTCTGTCCCAGGCTTCCAACTTTGCCTCATCTCTTCTGCAGAACCATCCCCTTGCTCTGCTCTCAGCAGCTGCCTGGCAATGTGTTCCAGGGTACATTCCTATTCTCAGAAGGACCCACTACTGAAATGAAGCTTGCCAAAATAGGACAGCTAGTTTATTGAGTTTTCTCCCAGGGAACTGAGTTAGTTTAATGGGAATGATTGGTAAAGCCTACTACTTAATTACAACAGTATTAGGGTAAATTCTGCTTAATGGAGATGCTCACAGAAAGCACCAAGTAACTGAATTATTATTAAAAACCTTTCAAAATGACCAGTGATAGTTTTAAAGAAATGTTAAAGTTCTGCTGTTTTAATAAACTGGTGTCAAAATGAACTACAGGTATTTGTAGTCTAAAAAAAGGTCTATAGTTAAGGAAATAAAATAAAATAACAATTTTGTGTAAAAATCCCCTGTTGATATTCTGGAAATAACCAAATAATAAATGAAGGAAAAAAAAAAAGGAAGAATGAATCCTATATGACTTGTATGTTCTGTAAATACTTAACTTAAAACGAAGGCTATGGTATGGTGTGCAGTACTAATACCAGCGTACTAACAGCGCTTAGACAGAAGAGAAGGATTAAGGTTCTCCTATACTGTACCATGTTGCTTCATCCCCTATCTGAGATCTGGAAACTACTTCTGCAAATTGGAAAAAAATGCTTTTGGATTTTTCCAAAACAGGGTGTTTATTCACATCCTTACCACATTATGCTGTCATATTATTAGCATGGTTTAAATGTGTGCAAATGTAAATAAAAGAGCAGAAATAACTTATTTTTAAAAAAAGACCAAAAACATCTAAACTACAACTGTGCATGAAAGTTTTAAAAACAGTTCTTTTGTCATTGCATTCTCCTAAACTACATGTCTATAAAAATAGGAGAACACTTGGTAAAGGTGAAGTAATGTGAGGTGATACATTCTCAAAGATCATTGTGGATGGCCATGTGGACATCTTGGCATATTTCAATATTTTTTTAAATATTTCAGTTTGTAGGAATGCCTCAAGTTGTGCCAGAGAAGGTTTACACTAGATATGAGGAAACATTTCTTCACTTTGGCAGGCATTGGAACAGGCAGCCCAGAGAAGTGGTGGAATCACCATCCCCAAGGTGTTCAAAAGACATCTGAATGTGTTACATGGGGGCACAATTCAG
The DNA here is from genome assembly GCA_013400575.1 of Peucedramus taeniatus. NCBI lineage: Eukaryota > Metazoa > Chordata > Aves > Passeriformes > Fringillidae > Peucedramus > Peucedramus taeniatus. The sequence goes on along the minus strand of WBNO01002115.1, from coordinate 73,624 downwards.
TGATGAACACAGTGCTGCTGGATTAACAGTTGGACTTGATGATTTTAGAAGCGTTTTCCAACCTTAATGATTCTATGGTTCTAAGCAGCCAATCCCCACACATGCACAGCACATCAGCACGTAGCTGTTGGGTGACATCATGTGCTGTCCTAAGTGCTGCAACAATAATGTTTGCTCATGTTTGGGATGGAAGGAAGTGATCTTAAACTAGTTCAAAACATGAAGAGACTGACAGTAACAGTAGTAAAAATGAGAAAGAAATGTTTTTGTAGTCACTTGAAATATTTTATGGTATAAAAGTAATATAACAAATGAAAATAAAGGTTCATTAATCAGTAAACTATTTTTGGTAATTAAATATAAAAATGTCTCTCTACTATCAAGAGCCAAATTATCCATTTGCAACTAAATTTCTAAAGATAAAATCTACCTTACCCTTTTCCATGTTTGAATAAAAGAAAAAGAGACTAAAGACTGGCTACAGCCTGACTATGGACAGACTACTGCCTTTCTGTAGCCATTCAGCATCTCCAACAAAAGTCCTCAGAACACCCTTGTGCTGTAACTCTGAAGGTTAGAAGTCACTGTCTACTACAGACATGAGGTTTCTGACCCAAAGTGACCAGCCACAGATTAGTGAGTGAATAACTTTACTGCATTTTGAACCTTGGCTCCTCAGCCCTCACACACTACCCAGTCAAACAGTTCCTTGATCACATCTTCCAGAGATGTATCTTTGGTGTTGAACCTCCCAGATCCCATTTAAGGGTCTCTGCTGTGTCCTACAGCTTGCCTGGCCCAACCCTGCACATTCTCCTCCTGTGGATTCTCTTCACAGCCACATTGAATCCTCTTTTCCTTATCAGGCTCATACAGGCCTGCCTCGCATGCTCTTCCCTGCAAGAAGGAGATGAGAATGGCGAGCTGAATACAGCTGATCATTGTTTTGCTTTGCAAAACCCTGCCATGGGCACAGATTAACACCAAAAACTAGATGGCAGCAGCCAAGGGAAAAGGCCTCTTGGAATGCCTCCACACTACTGCCGGAGCGACCACTGTTCGACATCCGTCGTGGGCTACGTGGTTCAGGGCTGCTTTTGTTTCCATGGGCCTCATTCCCATCAAGCTGTCCCCTCAAACACGGAAATATTTACAGCTGAAAAAAGCAAGTGTACAGCAGCTTTTTCTTTACTAGGTTGCTAGTGCCTTCAGTTTAGATCTGCTTACACCCAGCAGCTCCTCTTTCAGTGGTCTGTGTGTCCAGTCTAGAGAGGTCTTCTGCTCTTTTCACCTGCATGGTTATATTAGACTTGGCATTTGTACAAACCCACTTTCCTGTTAGACAGGAATTGCAAACTAGGAGTCTGATTCATCAAAATATATTTCTATCTATTTGTGGATATCCATGAACTACTGAATTTTCTGTGATGCAGCACACAGACACAGATTTGGAGCCTTCACAGTCAAATTGTTGTCTTCCATTCTACAGCTGAGTTCTCACCAGCTGCAGACAGCCAGTAGTACTGTTCAAACTCCTCATGGGTCTGTTTGTCTAAATAGTGAGATTATATTAAATCTCAAGCAGAATCTGGAAACATGTAAACATTTTCATTTTCTAGGCTTGAAAAGATATTCCTATGCATTTAATTTTCTAGGGAGTAGCCAATTATAAGCAAACAGTGGATGGAAAGGGAAGGTAGTGAAAGGAAATGGAAGGCAGTAAACTCCACGCCCAATTGTGCTAACAGGCACAAATTACGCACAGAGCTGAGAGCAGAGGAATTTCGGTAGTTTGGCAAAATTACAGGAACAGATATTTAAAAGTATCTAAATAGGAGATCTATCCCTTTAAATATAATAGAAGTATCTAAATAGGTTTCTACAAATATTAAAGAATGATGTAAGAAGTTTTTAAGGTCAAACTGAAATAAAACTTAAATGCCTAGACAAGTTTTAAGATCCAAGACTCACTTGCTAAAAACAATGTCTTAAGATTTTCTGCTGGCTGCATGCAGATTGTTTCATCAACAGTAACCATAATAATAGCATTCCTTATTTCATAATATAATTGCATGTAATTCATGACTATTGGCTAAACTCCTAGATCAGAAAAATTAAGAAATTTATTAGTTATTGAGCTCTTTCAAGTCTACCTTTAGTTTGAGTACTCTTCAATCCTGATGTGGATCTTGCTCTACCATATTTCCCAACAGTGCTGCAACACTGTTGATGATATCAACACCTGCTATTCCTATTGCAATTGTGAACACATTATAGTAATTTTTGTTCAAGGTACCCAATCTTCCACTACTCTGAGATGTGTACTGCTAACATATTTCAAGACAGAAACTTGAAAAATCTAAAATGTAATTGACATCTGGCACGGTGACTCAATTAAATACTGTGCTGAATTAATTAACTTGCTCTGTCTCATGAGCCAACAGCAGCAAGACTGTCTTCAGCAATGCAGCACTGCTGGAAACAAGAAGCACTTCAACAGGATATTACATGCACAGGCTGCAATCAATGCAGAGTGCAAGGGGAATAAGTAAGCTCTGACTGTTACAGCATGTATGAATCCTGTGAAGCAATGTCACATTGCAAAAGCTAAACAGTACAGTCAGGTAAGATACTTGTAGTCAGATACAAACTTATTTCCCAATAAAGGCAGCAGCTGCAAAAATTATGATATTTACTCACATGAGGATCCCTGAATTTTTCTTTTTTTCCTCTCTTTACAAAAAATCCATATTAAAACACTTCTCCAAAAATTTGGTGTTGATAGCAGTGTAATGTTTGAGGCTGTCATTCAGAAAATAAAAAACGTGTTTTCAGCTGCTCATGTGAAAGTTTGGTTGAATTCTAGGGATGTGAGGCTCTACCCAAATGAGCTCCCCAAAACAGATATAAATAACCTAAGAATTCCAAATCCCCTGATGAACAACAGAGAACATGTACAATAGTGAGATAAGTAATCAAATGTGTCAAAAAAAAAACCACAAGAAACCCAGAAACATTTCAGGAAAAAAAAAGATAAAAGGAAATCATGTAGAAGATGATGCTTCTGATGTAGAAGTTTTGTTGCTTTAACAGCAAATTAAAGTTGCATCAAAAGGTTTGTATTTCTTCACACAGCATTTTAAAGTAACAAATGTTGCATTACAGGAAACATCTGATATTTGAGAAAAATTTAAAAAAATACTTAGAATCAGAGCATAATTCGGGTTGGAAGAGATCTCTGGAGGTCAGCCAGTCCAAAGTCCTGCTCAAAGCAGAGCAAACCTCAAAGTCAGATGCAACTTCGAAGTTAGATCAGATTGCTCAAGATGACACCCAGTTCAGTTTGGATTTTTCAAGGAATGGAGTTGCTCAGGGGTAAAAACAGTATTTCTGATGACTAAAATTCTGTTTACATAATTTTTTTTTCAGATTTCCAAATGTGTCTATATTTGTAGGCAAAACAAAAGTAAAATCTTTGAAGTATTAGTAAAAATAGACCTTATGATTTTTAATTTGAAAATTAAAAAAAAAAATCCAGTTTAGTGAGAAAAAAGTCCTGAAGATTTTCATCACACATCTCTATGAACTATACTGAGAAAGACCTTCCATCCTATTACAAAAAAAAAAATTAAAAGTCAGTTCTGCACACTGCTCAATTACCAGTTCATTAAAACTCAACTATCTTAGCTAAATGCTTTTGATATAGCAAAAATGATATTTTCCCATATTTAAAAAGCAATAACAGACCTTAAAACATTCCTGTGCTATTAAGGGAGAAGCAAGGTCCTGCTACAGTTGTGGTTCTACACACAACTACAAATGGTTCTACAACTCCATCAAAAAAAAAAAAAAGAAAAAAAAAAAAGAAAAAAAAGAGATACAATATGATTGTATGGCTGCTGACATGTTGCAAATGCATTCTAAGGATACCTGATAAAGATAAATTTTGTAGAGAAGGGACAATCAATATCACCTCCCATATGTAAACATTATCTTTATGTTGTATATACCTGATGAAGTGGCACAAGTGGACATAGCCAAACTAGCATTTCTCTATAGTGTGGATTCTAGACAGACTTTGAGCTACAACGGGACTAAGATTTCTGTTCTATGAAAGGTGATGAAATTAGTTACACAGGGATTCAGAAAATTATTTGAATTATGGGTGGTTGCCACATATGACCTTTTATGAAAAACATTTTGAGAATGATGACAGGCCAATAATAAAATAGATGAAGAAATAAAAATTAAATGGATGGAGAAAATGAAACAAGTTCAAATTCTCCAGTTTTTCCTTTCTAACAAATAAGGTGCTTTGACTCTGCAATACTTCCGAATATCTGTTATTTATTCAGGTGCCTGAATGGGAAATCTGATCTGGATTGGGAATACTGAACTCTTGGAAACTTAGACGAGGTTTCCATGCCACTTTCTGTAACATTTCTTAGCATCATTTGATGAATAAATTATGCTAAAGAGTACAAAATAGTAAGATTTTAAATGTCTACTATGCATTATACCTATACTATACTATGTACTCAAAAGAGAAAAATGCTTCACTCAAATTTTAATATGCATATTTACAGAAAGTAACATGCATCCTATCCAGCAACCCTTAGATAGAGAACTCCATTATACAGGCATAGGTTCTCCAGGGAGGAGCTGAAGAAAATCACTTTCCCCCTTTTTCTCCCCTCTCTCACACTGTCCTAGATGATGCATCAGCAACTCAGTGCTCCTCACTCTCTTCAGGTCCTCCAAGGGCAGGATGATACCCAATGCTGGGGAAAAAACGGAAACTCAGTTTCTCCATTTGCAGCACAGATGTGTGCACCCAAAATGCCTTTTAATCCCCTCCTGTGAAACTGTCCCACATGTCTTTCTGCTAAATACATTCAATGCAAGGTCTGTAACAGCAAACAGTGATCCAGCTGCAGATAATGGTTCTTCAGAAGTATCCCACAGGGCAATGCCTGTTCCAAGACTGTTTAAACCTTTCTAGAGATATTAGTTGTTTCCTTCCTGATATTTTCAGAAAATTAATCTGAACTATACACAAATAATATTGAAGCTCAGACTTAAACCAACACAAACAAAGATGAAATGAAGACCTAGAAATGACATGATTTTCAGTGCACTGAAGTGAGATCAGCAAAGCACTATTTTTAAGTAAAATGGTCCACATACTTTCTGCAATCAGAGTAAAAACTGAGGCTAATTGAGAATACATTATATGACATTTTGATGCTTTTCAAAAAAATGTGAATTTGATGGAAGATTTTGCTACGTTCAATTACATTAAGGCAAATTTAATTAATTTTATCTTAAAATAATGTAGTTATTTATTTTTGATACCTTTCTTTCATATAAATTAAGTATTCAGCAATTAGTACTATGAAAAATTTAAAAAGCCACGAAGAAATCCCTATATTACTACTGAAACACAACACCTTGGTTCAGTAAACAAGGAAGTGACATTTCCCTTCAGTAAAAGAACAAGTTAAACACTATTAACCTGTGCTCCAAATAACTTCATGTGGATGGTTGCCATAGATGAACAAATTGGAAAAGAGCCAAATACCACTGTCCGCTAAAGCTAACAATGCCTGTTTTCAAACGCTCCGTCTGAGGAGCAATTCAGGCTGTTCCCTGAAGAATGACACACAATGTAACAGAGACAAGTGTCCTGCAGCATCTACATACCAAGGTGTTATTATTCAGATCCATCTTCCCAGTGAAAGGCCCCCATGTTGTTCCAACCGGAAGCTGCTGCCGGCTCTGAATCTTGCGCTCCCCGTCTTTCTGGACCACCTCCAACTCTCCTGCAAACAAAGAAAAGAAAACAAGCAGTGTTGAGAGTACTTTCACTCATGCCTTGACAACAACCACCTCTGCCTTTGTGTTGGTTTTATACGCACAATGTTCTGCGGACCAATATAATGAGAATTAATTATGCTTGTCTGAAAAACAACTGATCTTGTCATCCTGCAAAAGGAAAACAAACCTTTTTCCCTTATAATTATATTCAAATTTGGTTCAGAAAGTCCCATTCCTTTCTTGCATCTTTTCACACACATTAGAGTTTGAAAGCAATGTTATTCAGAATAGCATTCCATAAGAGTTCTTAAGAAGTGCTGAGGAAGGGGGAAATGGCAGCTGAAAAGAGAGTCCGAAAGCAGCCACACCTGGTGCATTAACCTCCTTGATGCATTTTGCTGTACAAGATCACATTTTGAAGCACGCAGCAACTAAAAATTTGAGAAAAAACAGAATATAGCCATAAAAAATTCACAACACCTCAAAGATATTTCTAAAAGTATTTACTGCAATTACAAAAAGGATTTTTAACTGAGATTTTACAGGCAGTAATATTTCACAATTAAACAAAAAATATTTTAACTGTTTGCTTATTTTTATAAGACAAAATACGTAAAAGTAATGGGAAAGCTGTATGATGATTTTTTTTAGTGCATAATGACCTTTAGTACATGATATATTTTTATTTTAAATAAATTTTATTTTTTAAAGCAAAGACTTTAAAATCAACCACCTAAAGAAATTTTTGCTTTAGCTCACCTTGACTTTTCTGGATTTTCCAGTAAAGAGAAAGAATAACACAGTTGATCATTCTCATGGAGGGAAAAATAAAATTCAGTCACCACCTTTCCCTTCCCATATTTTTTTCATTTTATTTCAAGATGAAAAAAATATTTTGGATAACTCTTCTTTGAAAGCAGTCTTTTTACTAAGACTATTTTTCATGAACAAATGTTTCATTTAAAAATACAGCAACAGTTATATTTATATACACAATTTCTAACAGTGTTTTCTAAATAAATTCTGGTTTCAGACTTTCATAGGGATACAGTGGAACAAGGACAGGCTGATCTGTACTTTTCCTGTTAGATGTTTGACTGCTTTTTTCCATGCTCTTGCTCTTCCAAGCTTTGCCCTTCCTGAAGGTAGGCAACAAATCTGTTGTTCTCAGGATCAGCAGAGCTCATCTCAACTTCGCTAAAGCCATGATTTTTTCATGATTTGCTTTCCATGACTGCTAAAGCCCCTTGCTCCCTTTCCATACCAAACAGATGCAACAGTGATTCCTGTCTTTTGCATCAGCACGTCTCAACAACTCCACCCCAAATAAGGATGGTGCTTTTCCACAAACAGAGCAAAGTCCAACTGTGCAAGGAGTCAGTTCATCCCAGATTTAGAACTGGTGATTGTTGTGAAATGAACCTTGGGCTGAAGGAAGTGAGTAACTCCTCCTGGCTCAGAGGCAACCTCCATAGACTTCCCCCAGCTAAACACTCCCCTGGATGCCTGGATTTACATTGCAGTCAGGCTGCAAAGCTTTTACTTGTCCACAGGGGTTAATCTTGACCATCTTCCAAAGAGAAGAGTTGGCTCCAGCTTCCATTTCCAAGCACAGAAATCTAAATTTCATCTCTCAGTGTTGCAGATTACAAAACTACTCTACGTAAAATTGTGCATCAGATCCTTCCTGCAAACTGGAACAAATCTAGGAAATAGAGCTGTATTGGTTTACAAAAGCTTCTCCATATGTGGGTGAGTCCTCATCATGACAGTGCTATGACATTTTAAGCAGCAGTATGAGAGCAGGAAAGCTTATGGATTAATTATATCTAATTTACACATGTGACATATATGCGTCCAAACAGGAAAAAAAGAACAAAACGAACAACCATAAAAGCATTTTTTCTTTCTCACAGTCACATTGTTACAAATTGTATTAGCTTTAAAAATCTCTTTATATGTTAATTATGGAAGAGAGAAATTGCAAAGTAACATGTTTATCACTTAGCCATACTGCAGCATTTTCTCTCTACATAGAGATGAAAACTGCAGCATTTGCTTGCCTTTACACACTAAAAAACAGCCATGTCTATGGACATGTCACATTTAACTGATACCAGAGGAATCATGAGAATCTTTGAAAACCCTTTTAAAAAATAATTCAGCCTCCCTTTCTGCCACTGACATTTTTCATTTGAAAAGGGTTCAGACACAGTCAAACAGTGACTTCTTATCTGTACCTGTGGATTTACAAGCAGGCCTGTCTTTTAATGGATTAAGAACGACAAACTTAGGGCAGATCAGCCAGTGATATCCAAAAAGCTAGCAAAGTTTTAAGGTACATATCATTACACATTATATTTTAAATAAAATTAATAACATGGGTCTTATATCTGATAATTAGTTCAGATTTGAGGCAAGCATAAGAACAAGCATTTTTTTCCAAATATAATTTTCCCTTCTGTTGATAATTAAATAAGTTACTATGGATTCTCTCTTATTCTCTTTTGTTAGAGTTCCAAGCTGTAGTTCAGGTAATATTCAATATATATGAATACTTTGAAATGTACTGCCTATGGGGTAACATCATGCTGAATTGTACTGAATCTGGTGTGTTTCCCCACCCACTTAGATCACCATGAAATAGGAGTAGATTGCAGACAGGGTAACAAAATGTTTTGCTGCTAAACCTTTCTGTTTCTCTTCATTGCAGTTCTCCAAAAAAGATATATTTCTCTCTTGTCACCATGACCAGCAGCCATTTTAATGCTATGGGTGAATGTTAGAGTTGGGAAGGACAACCTGCTTGCATTTTTAGGCAAAATGAGACAATCTGGTTATGTTTATACAAGGTGTAGAACTTTACAATTTAGTCCTTGGCAAAGATGTGGGTATTTTAAATCTGAATATCTTTGTATTTTTAGAGGAAAAAAATTAACACTGCCTGCAACTTTTCTGCATTTACTTACAACACTTTTCTCCTCTGAAATTTCCTATTTGGTGAATGGTACAAAAACTGCAACACACAGGGGGTCAGTCTCCAACTTGATGTAAATGGGGCTGTCCCCTGCTCACAGCTGACTTCCCACAGGAATGCTGGTTTAAATGCCATACCTGTGGCCCTAAGTAGTGTGTGACTTCAAGGGTGTTTGCCAGAAAATGAGAACCTCACCCTGTGACTCTTAATTAAAAGAGTTTGAAAAATGTGTCAGCAAGACAAGATTTTCCCCTTCAGCCTCAGAGGAAGTTCAGATGTAAATCTAAAGTGCTCTCTATAGCTACCATCTCCTGCACAACTGCTCAGAATCTTCACAGATTACATCAGGAGAAGGAAGAGGATCTGAGACTTCATTGCTGTATCACCACTCACAGTAAGAAGTGTAAAGACTCAGTTGGTACTGACTCTTCACACATACTTGTCCATGAAAATTCCAACATGTGGGGAGGAAAAGAAAAGAAAGGATGAAAAACTGCTGGAGGTTCATTTAACCCATGCTCACACCCAAAGGAAGCAGAAAATTCCGTGCCAAACACTTTTAGGCACTTCAAGCAATCAGCAATCGCAACAGACCATCTCAGTACTGAGTACAACGTTCCCTCACATAACAGCAAATTATAATAGAACTCCTCCCTACCCCTGGAATAAAGTATGTGGCAAACTCATAATTTCCACACAAAGCAGAGAAGCAGTTTTACTTTCTTCATCCTAGATTTGTCAGCTCTCCGATTGAAAAGGACAGTAAGAACTATGACAGAAGCAGCACTAAGAAATATAAGTAGAGAGGAAGTGATGCTCTGCTTTTAGTTTTTGTGCATAAGGTAAAAAAAAATTCTTAAGAGACATTTCATTTAGTGATATTTACTTGCCCTTTCCTTGTTATGGAGCAAGTGTTTTTTTGGGTTTTTTCCCCCAGCTTGTTCTTCAGGAACAGATTTACTTCCAGCTTGCTGAGTAAGTTTATACAAAATATTTGAGACACATAGTATGGGCTAATCAATTTTGGTAAAAGATAATGCTGTTAGTGCTGTGGGCTGTTTCTCTTATCTTGTTGATGTAGCATACTTTTAAAGTCTGTGATTACTCAAAGACTTATGATAGCTGCACTGTAAAAGAAGCCTCAAGTCATGACTCACTAGTACAGCTATAAAACATCCCATGGCTTTTAAGATATTAGGCCACCTTGGTGGCTAGGAAACCAGAATGAAAGGACTCAATCTAGGATTCTTTTCATACATGCATATATTGTTTCAGGCATGCTGCACAGGGCTTTCATTAAACAGAAGATAGAGAGGTCAGTTTAGCCCTGTATTCTTTTATAGCACAAGTAGGATCATTTAAAAAAACTCTCCACAAAACACAGAGTACACAGGAATCCAACAGGAGCTTTTGACCCTTAACAGGATTTGACCACAGTCTGACTACCAGAAAAATTCAACTATATACAGTATTTCTGAAACAAAATAATAGTGGCTTTCATCCATCCACCTACACTCTGGAGTAAGAAACAAAGGAGTTTTTTTGTGAAGGTGAATGATGAACAGTTTTTGTGGGACATAAGGAGAACTACATTCAAAAATAACTGTATCCAGATTCATATGCATTTAACACTTCTAAGCAAGTCACTGATAGCTTTGGGCAGTCATTTCTGGTTTTGGGTTTTTTTTAAACTGAAAATAGCTTTTTAAGTGGAGTCAGTTCAAAACAATGAGTGAGCTCTTCCTCTGCTACAATTAGAGACTGGTTATTTGACATCACAGGGCTCTACCAATTTCCACAAGCAAATGGCTCCTTCTTTGCATATTTCCAGTCCACAGCCACCTGGCTCTCTAATGAGTATTTTTGCATGGCAGAGAAATTGTGTATGTTGTAGTTTCAAACAAGGAATGCTCTGAAGTCAGAGCAAGCTAGTTAAAAACACTCTCAATTCTTAAGTGCTGCCCAACCCAGAACCCAGTATCTGCCTGCCATCCTATATGCACAGGAGGAATCTGCAATTAATATTTGGCCGGTGATTGCTTCCATTATAACAAACTAATATGTGTAGGTCTGCACACAGCAATTCACTGATAGTGGAGAACTATCCCATTTCCACTTCTGTGATTCTTAATAAGGTAGCTCCAACATTCAGTGTTCACACACTTGATTGGCAGACATAAACTGCATTATTGAGATACTTCCTGTAAATTCTCCTCCCTCAATTTTCAAGTCTCTGAGACATAACACACACTAAACTACAGTTTTGAACATAAACTTGAAATACGACATTCTCTATTCAAGTACTCCAGTCAAACCCTGATAAATCAGGCTGGCCATGCAGTGATCTTATCCCTTCTGACTCTTTAATAAATCGAACCTTGTAAGTTCACGCTGTTGGAAGTTGTCACTAAATGAAATTGTGACCTTATCCGATGCGTGAACTTATCCTGCTGACAACTACATTTATTGTACGGATAAGCATAAGGGAAAAAAAAAGAGGCTTTCGATAATTGTGATCTTACCCATACGCAACTCTAACAGATGGGATCTTTTTGATGTTCCATTTAATGATTTGACTGTGATGAGCCTCTACTCAGAAAAAAAATAAACGTTCTTCATAGGTAAGTGGTAGGGGAGCTGGTAAACCATATGAAAAGTGCACAAAGAGGAGTGGCTGACAGCAGAGAGTCAAAAGCTATTAGCTTAACACAAAGAGCTTTGAATTAGCTGGTAATTGCACTGGAAAAGATAACGTAATGGAAATGGTAAAACAGTAACATTCCCTTTCCACAGGACTCATTCAATAGTCCAAAATCCAGAAACAAATAACTGTGACTCTGAGGCAGTAACCCAAAATATGCTGTGCTATGGCACTTCATGATGAATGAATTAAAGAATGAGTGAATGAATGAACAAACCCTCTTCCAGTACTGACTAGATGCTCTCCTCTGTTATTGTGGAAGAATATTAGGTAACAGACAATTCATAGAATCATATAATAGGTTTTTGAATAGGGCTGGAATGGACCCTTAGAGGTAATCTAGTCCTACTTTCCTCCACCAAGAAGGGTCATCTTCAATTAGATCAGGTCATTCATTCAGAGCCCTGTTCAACTTGACCTTGAATGTTTCTAGGGATGGGACACCTAGTACCTCTCTGGGCAACCTGTTCCAGTGTCTCACCACCTTCAATTTAAAAATCCCTGAAAATGGCCAAGCATATCACATTACTGTGTTTGTCACGGATTTAATACATCATGTTACCTAATCCTCACAGTGGACAATACTGTACCCATTGTGTAGCCAGTGCGCTGACTCCAGAGCGAGACCACCTGGGTGGTGTCAGGGTACAGTGTGATTTGCAGCACTACAAGTCTACTGGGGGATTCAGAAATTGTAGTTCTCTTACTAGGAAGACACATACATATGAGACAAATTCATGCCGAGTACAAGCAGTAATGGACTAAATTACAGCCAAACTTTGAAGGAAATTTTATCACTTGCTTTGCTATGAAAATGGCATTCTCAGGGATCTTGGCAAAAACAAAGATTATTAAGGCTGTCCACAAGCAAAGGCAAAACTTAATTTTGCTTCCCAAAAGATGGGGCAGGACAGATAAGAAAGATAGAAGGAGGAACAGATTCGGGACTAAAAACTGAGAAAACAGCTCTGGATTGGAGTCACCCCGGAGGGAGAGGTGCTATTCTGCTGCCACTGAGGTGGTGGAGGGCTTCTGAATATAGCAGCCTTTTTTCCTTTCTGAAGTTATTGCCACCCACCAGCAACTCCTTCCCCCAGTCCTGTATACATCCCACTTGAGGAATAGAGTTAACCAAACCTCAGCCATGAGGGAAGTAGACACAAGAATAGGCCAGAGGTACTTATGGCTCTAACCTACTGATTCCCTTTGCCTTTGCTTAGAAGCAGGTCTAGATAGCAAAGACCATGCAGGAGAAGCTGCCACAAGCTGCTTCATGCCTAACTCAGCTGCCTAAATTTGCTGCATCTTGACAATACTCCCACAGGGCAGCTGTGCACTCTAGGTAAGGATGACAAATGAAAAGGCTTCTCTGTTTTCTATAACAAAAAAACTTGCTGCTCCCTACCTTTCTTTAGAGCCCTGAAAGTCAGAAGCAGAGTTTCTTTATCTCTTCTACCTGCTGCTAGTACTGCAAATGGCAGAGAGTGCAGGTGCTCTCCTTATCTGCAACAGCACTGTCCTACATCAGGCAATAAAGGAAAGGAGCAAATATGGTGAAAGTGAGGATAGGGAGGAAGGGAGGGCAGAAATAAATTTAAGAAACAAAGCAAGAGAGAGGAAGTCCAGGGAAACAGCCATCTGAAGATTCAAGTTGGGTCTGATCAGGTCACAAAGACAGCACCTGGGAAAAAGGCTCATAAGAAAATTGGGATGCAGATAACTTGCCAGAGTGAGAGAAGAAACATCTCCAAATCTGAAACACAAGAGAAGTGAATGAATTCCCATTTAGAATTAGAATGCAAACACTACTATTCTTTTTTAGCCAAGGCATCTGTGTTATTACAGTTCTTAATTCATAAATTAAACCACTAAAATAAAATATACTTATTCTAATATCTCATTGCTCAGCTGAATCCTGGCTAAACTGAAAAACTGAAGTGTGCCTACACTCCACCCAGGGATGTGATTCCACCTGACATTTGGTCAAACCCATTCTCTACATCCAAGTAGCCAGATCACCATGTGCACCATAAAACTTTTTTGAGAAAAAGTTTCATTACTGGTTATCTAGTTTACACCAGGCTCCAGCTATGCCCACGACACTGACTGGTTGATGTGACCTCAGGTATGGGTACACAAACTGCTTCAGATTTACAGCTGAAATGCAGAGCTAACTTCATTGATGCAAAGGTGCACTATATTTTGCAGCACAAGCATAGTAGTCAGAGACTATAGTGTCAAAAGAAGTGACTGACACTTCAAAAATTCTCTATCTGTAGATGCATTTGAGATTGTTAGCACTCTATTTGTATTCAGTCACTTACATTAAATAAATACAAAAGAAAAAAGTTACCTTCTTCTAGTACCTCACACTCCTGTAATCTACAGAATTTAGTAGGAGTACAGGATTACATCCCAGATTAGAAAAACACAGACCTATGGTGGTGAACACTATCTGCACCAATTTGAAACAACAATTCAAATTCTACATTTGGGAGGAACTGGAAGGGAGGGCAATTAATTGAATAAATGTTGATAGCACATAAATTGAGCAGCTACCAAAGAAATGAAAATGGCAAACTAAATAATAATTTTTCATCACCTATGCCATCAAAATAATTTTTACAGTTAAAGATGAACTAAAAGTACTGTTTTTTCCCCAGAAGCCAGAAAGGAGGGAGTACCTAATGAATATTTGCTAGAATTCAATTAGCTTTTTAGATTTTTACACAGCTCTATAGACTTTTCCTTTATTTGGACTACTTCACTAAACTTACAGAAATATGCTCAAAGAAAAAAAAAAAAAGAGACAGAAATGGAAAAATACATTTACTCAAGATATGCTAACAATGCCAAAGGTTTGTTCACTTGCTTCAGAGTCAAGTTCCGCAGAATAGAGCAAATACTGTGTTTATATCAGCATCTAGTCTACAGATAGAGGCAAAATAAACCCAGCCATCATGGCAAAATCCTGATCCTGAAATGAAATAAGAAAAAAAGATTTTTAGTTTTCAAATCTACTAACTACAAGGACAATTTACCCCTCTGTTTTCTAACTCCACATACCATAAAAGAAGAAAATGTTTTTGTTTGTTTGTTTTTCTCAATAGTTTTCCATCTTTGCATAGTTCAAGAGGTTTGTTACTGCCTCCATGTGTTGAAGTAAACCTGGAGTGGAAGTACTTGGAAAATTACAGAAAAAAAAAATTCCCCAAAGACAACCAGTGTAGTTACAGAGCCCTAACTGCAGTTCTCTATGAGAGGAATAGTGTAAACTGCACTCTCACAGGGACAGTCCATAGTGGCAAACATGACTCCCAGTTATACTGTAACACTGCCCAGACCCAGCAGGCTGAGCAGGTTCTTCATCCCAGCACCTTGCAGCTTGCACAGCTTTGCTCCCTTTCTCTCCATCACAAACACACAGGATACTGAAATGCCAGACTTGGCACGAGCAGGCTGATGATATTACTGAAGAAGGTTTTCTTGATAAGATCATCATCTGTTTCTGGATACTCCTGGGTATGCTCTTCTCCTCAGTAGAGGAACAGTAGCCCCTGATAAATGTCCCTTTGTGTGCAGATTCTCCCCGATTTATGCAAACGCATTTCAGTTCTGTCTGCTTTTTCTTTGCTTCATATAGCTGAAATACACTTAGAGGTTTCTGAAGCACTGTATGTAAGACAATAGAAAATGGGCAAAACTGAAAATACAGCTTACATAACTCAGACTGAAGTTTTTTTCTGAAATAGATGCTATTCTGTATGGAAGAAAATAAAATATTTCACCATCACCCACCACACCAATCTTTCCCTAGGACTTTTTGGAATCCTTTTAGCTGGAAGAGGCTCACTTTTTTTTTTTACAGTACTATTTACACAAGTATATATGACATTTATATAAAATAAATCATAGACACTTGCATGTGTCTATTACCTAATTGCTGGATTTCTTTTTTACTTGGAAAAAATGAAAAATATCAATGCAGCCTGTGTTGCTGGTGAATGTAAAAAGCCACTGAAGTTAACTTGTATGAAGAATGATGCATTAATATTTATGTAATTAAATATATTACATGAGCAAAAATGTTTTGAGAAGTATTCTTTTTAACTCTAAAAGCAAAGCAATGAGATCATCTGTGACCATAACTGTGGTGTCTTCTCTGGTTACAGTACTTATGCTTAGAGATAGAAGGATCCATTTTCATCTCTCATTTGTGTAACAGCAGATAAGTTATTTGCTTTCTATCAGATATGCATACTCAGAGCTATGAAGCCACTGCTTAGACACCAATATCTAGCTAAAAGTATGTGAGCCAAACTGCCCAAATGTCTTGTGAAAGAAGCAGATGCTTTAAAACGATTTTGCTATTTCCTTGCAATGTTTCCAACAAAATTCTGAGAGTACAAAGAAAAAGACAAAAACCTCAGTAAAGACTCAAATTTATCAGTATTTAGTGTAACCATCGAAAAGATCTAGTTATTGTTGAGATTAGGAAAGTGAGAGGGAGACGGGGACAAAGGGAGATTGAATGCTATGCTCCACTGCATGCATGCAATATATAGTCACATCCATTATAAATGCAATTTATATGAAAAGCAACATTATTATAAATAGAGATAAATGTAGTATAACTATAATGTACAATATCAAGATTCAAATTAATAATTCCTTTGCACTTGCTGAGGATGGCCATGCATAACAGACACATGGCTCTGCACTGCTCCAGCTCTCATGAGTTATGTGCTTACCTGCATCGTCTGTGATCAAGTACCAGCAGTGACCAGCACAGTTTTTAACACAGTGCCAGACAGGAACTGACTGCTGGGTTTGGACATGGACCAGAGTACCCTCCAGTGCCTCAGCCTGGACTATCACACTGCTTCCACATGCACCTTCATCTTAGCATAGCCCAGACTTTGAAGCCGATATAAAGAGTGATGCTCACTTATACAGCAGACTTGTAACTTAGAGTGAAATAAACCCTTGAACAGAGATTGAGCACAAGTCCTGTGCACTGCCTAAATCCTACTCTGAGGCTTACATAAGACTTAAGTAGAATACTGGTCTTGTGGCAGCCTTCTGTACAGGAATGATCTTGACCTTCATATGAGTAAGTCTCAGGGACATCATGTGTGTAAAGCATATCCCAAATTGCTTTGCCTTACCACCCTCCCTTTTACAAGCACAGGCTTTGAACACCCCATTGCTGCTTGGACAGATGCAATGACTGGGGAGCCTGAGGAAGAGCCACCACTGGCACATGTCCTGTGGCAGTAGGACGTAGATAGACTGTCTTTCTCCTGAAGAATGACCTCTTGAGACTGACTCTTCTCAGCTTAGACTTTACCTCTCTAAACCATGACTGAGAAAAAGTCCACATACTCCATGGCCTTACTAGAAATTTCAGCCTAAATAAGAAACTCAGGGTCTCAGAGGAAGTCAGTGCTAGTGACAGGAGACCTAACTTTTCTTGACAGTTGAAATCACTGCTTCTGAAAACACTATACTTTAAATAAACTCATTATTTTGAAGAAGTAGGAAAGTATTTTTGGCAAAACATAGTCATAAAACAGACAGTGTCAAGAGTGATCTAAAGAATTATAATTCAAAATATATCTGGGCTACAGAATTATTTTGCCATTGAAGCCTTAAAACCGCCCCTATATTATGATGTTTTAAAAATATTAATGTCAATTTTTAACAGCTTCTTATTATCCTGCAATGGTTACTTACTGTAAGAATATAAGAAGCATAGCCTATTATTAAATATATAGAGTTAAAAAGGATAAGTATGTATGAAATTATCATCTTGAAAAAGATGCAGTTTGGAATCTTTATTCCCCTGATAATAAAATCAGCACTTCACAAAATCATGTGTAATAGCATAAAAATTCCCCTAAAAATATCATCTCCTCTCTACCTCCCCATTAAAAAATCATATGCATCAATGCAAAGAGAACATTTCTATTTTAACTGTGACGATTCCTTTGATGTACATAAATACTTTTCAACTTAACAATTCCTTTTTGGTAGGCACAGACAATTTGCTGTAAAAGGAATCTTGGAGAAAGCTTGATTCTACCAGTTTTTTTCCCCATATGTTTTCATCTCAATTAACAAAGTAAATTAACAGGATACACAATGCATTAGTTTAAAAGAATAGAATATCTAGACAAACAAATTCTTCTTTTACACAACCAATGTTGCAGTTAGCGGTTTTAAAAAAAACAAGCCTTTCAGCCTCTAAAAAAACTTGAACGTCCATGCAGGAGCTGGGACCACTCTTTTTTATATTCCGGTAGCTCTCCATAAAAGCCAGCTTCCTACCCATCTCCTGTCCCCTGGGCACTGCTTCCTTGGGCAGTTCAGGTGCCACTTGCCCTTCCCCTGTTGCCCTCAGTCCTCCTCAGCACTGTCATACCCAAGCTCCCAGTGACTGCCTCCAACAATGTCCAGAAGCAAATGTCAGAAAAGACACGGGCAGTAAGGCGCATATGCTCTCACTCACACAACTGATTTATAACTTTCTGTCTTCCCCCTATTGATCACAGATCATCTGCCAGTCAAGCCTAAGCTGAAACTAGAAACTTTCAAGTTACAGCAGAAGCATTAAGGTCACAATGAAGTAAAAGAAAACTCCATGTTTGTAAACTTCATACTGATTTAAAGTGAAGGAACATTAAAGTATGGGAAGAAATAATACTATACCTGGAGGAAAATTGTATACTATGCTTTATACAAATCTTACATTTTTTCACATTTTTTGTAAACATTTATAAGTATGTTAGAATTCTAAATCAATAATTTCATACAAAAAAATATTTTTGACTAGGTTGTAACATTAGCACCTTAATTTACATATGTGAGAATATATGTAAAAATAAACCCACATAGCTTACAAAGTCTTCCACTGTGCCAAATATAGCTAGGATATGTTTTGGTACTTCCTATATACTCATGCTGTCTTCTCCTTTTGAAAACCAATAAAAAAATACTGAAATTACTTTCTTAAATGAGAGACAGATATTTGAAAGCCAGTACCAAAGTACAAACAAGTAGCTCAAGCCTTTGCAAGTATTTTTCCATACATATCATAATAACAGTTCCAAGAAACTATCAAATAAAGAAGATGCACAGATTTCTAGAGAAGGCTAGTCTTGCGGCAAACATTTGAGTTATAATCTTTGAAAGATCTGGGCTTGGTAAATTGGATCTAAGCCTACCTCCTATGGGACATCCAATATCACTCCTAATCTCTCTGTAACTCTGGAAGTAATAATAATTCCTTTCTCCCACCTTTTATTGACCTGTCTTTTTAAATAGCATGCAATCCAGAGTAACTGTAACTGTGCTTGCATATATAGACATACACATAAAAAATGTAAAACAGATACTCAGATATACATGATTGATAGATAGATAGATAGATAGATAGACAGACAGACAGATATTTATTTATCTACCAAGTATAGTATCTAGGACAAAAGGATCTGTGTCAGTAGAAACCAACAGCTTCTACATGATACTGTAATCCACACAGCAAAAAATATCATATCTTGGCATTCTGAAAGGAATGCCCTTTTTAAATATTCTGCATATTTTTTGTCTCTGGCAAGTAGGCTTGCAAGTGGGGGTTGATTATGTTTCTGATATGTACTCCATATCACTTTTTGGAGCAGTTACACAAAGCTCAGACCCTGTACTTTTTGCCTAACAGGAAAAGACAACTGAAGAGAAAGACTGGTTTCAAATGTAGTACTTGATGGTTCAGGTCTTTGCTTTAATTTGATTTTTGAATTTATCTAAATTCAAACAGTGCATGTTTTCACTCTTTTAAATATTATAATCAAGAAATTTAGGTAGGTGAGAAAATATTTATTTATATATTGCTTTATAACTCTTAGATACACTCAACAAAATAGCAAACCCTTTGAAATGCTGAGTTCAGTTGTTCCAAAATATTCTAAGTAACACAAGTAAGCAAACTACTTATTCCCTTCTTACCTGCCACCAAAGTACACAGAGAACACCTTTTCTAATTTATTGTCATCTTCCTAGAAATATTTACAACAATTAAAATAATTTCAATTTGAGTGGTAGCTGACTCTTTAGTGCCATTCCAGGACAAATATGTTGTCTGGTTTTACCTTATTGGATCCAAAGAGTTTTACAATCATGCATCATTCTTTGACTTTT
The DNA here is from genome assembly GCA_013400575.1 of Peucedramus taeniatus. NCBI lineage: Eukaryota > Metazoa > Chordata > Aves > Passeriformes > Fringillidae > Peucedramus > Peucedramus taeniatus. Next base: position 53,930 of record WBNO01002115.1, on the reverse strand, counting down.
TTCACAATCACCCATTTAAGCAACTCCTGACAACTAAACACTAACACTGTATGCAATAAAATTGCTGTTCCTCCTTGTCATACATAAATGAAATAAAACCTACAACAGCAAATCAATGTCTGCACTCTTGATTGAGTATAATTATGGTAGGAAGAAGCAGGCAAATCAATAGGAAGACTATGAGTAGAAGCTTTAGGATTGTCAGTCCTTTCCAGTGGCTGCTTACATTTTGCACTTTCATAGAGTACTTAGAAGAACAAAATAATTCTGTTTGAAAGCTACAACACAGACCACACAACTACCATATCAACAGCACACCTCAGTATCCAGAAAGCTTAAGTATTCTCAGGGAGAAACAGAGGCATCACATCTCACCTGTCCTACACCACTAGAGCTTGGTATAAATAGTGTAGAATTTAAAAGCACTACACAATAAAGATACCAGTGTCTGACAAAACCATTATTTCACTGAGAGGTATGATACTTCCCTCTGAAAGGCAATAAAAAGTAAATTCTACACTGCACTGTACATAAAGAACAGTTAAAATGAAAAATTAGTTCTATGACAACTCATGTTGTTAACAATATAGGCAGATCAAGATAAGTGGGTGGATTTGGATCATCATCAGAAGACACAAGGCCATATTTGCCAGTCTATTATGTCATGTTTCTTGAATTCATGATCCTAGGAGTGCAATAACTTTTTATGACATGATGGAGAAGTTACATTTTATACATGCTCCAAATACCCAGGCAAGATAAATGAATTAAACTCAGCAACCACATTGTATTTTTTAAATGTTACTGGGCAATATAGCATATGGATAATTCTGAAGTCTAAAGCATATAAATCTTCATAAAATAGCAATGAAAAGCACACTGTGATTGTTAGACAACTTACATCAAATTAATCCTTACCTTTGTAAAACAAAACAGTAAGAAAATATGAGAAATTAAGAAAATTATGGTAAAGAGATTGTTTTTGAGTCAATAGGGAGCACAGCACCAAAATCACACACAATGTTTCTAGAACTGATGATAGAGTTGAAATCCTATCCTCTTCCTAAAATGGGTCATCCCATTCAGAAGGGCTATACCATTTTAGAAGCAATGGTTATTTACATTTCCTGTTAAACATTCCTACTCAAAACAAAGATAGATTTAAAAAAATTGCAAAGAATAATTTTAGAGAAAAATGTGGTAAAGTTGTTATAAGATACCTCAGTCAAAAAAAAATTAACTTTTATTATTTGACCAATTATTAGTTTCTTTGATGCAATTGCATTTATCTTGAGTCACTGAAAATGTGTACAATATTGCACATCCAAACCTATGCTTTAACAATATGCTAATTATACAGTTCAGATGATCTGGAAAGAAATCCATTTTGCACTGATGATATAAGGGAGTGACAGTACAATTTACATTAAGAAATGTTTTCTCATTTTTCTCAAAAATTGGTTTGCACTCAGCCGGAGAAATCTAAATTCGACCAACAGGCATCCCTCCCTGCTTCTCCATGGTTACAAAATAACATGACAATCTGAATGACGGAAAAGATGCACATAAGAATGGGTTACAAAAACTCCTCTGGACACAGGTACACAGGCAGTGAATGTTTTCTTCTGTAATCTGATTAAACAGACGATTACTGTATAGAACAATATTGCAACGCTAGTAGCAGACAATTCTCAGTGACATTACTTCAAACATTTTGAAATAGGTCTTCCAAATTGTCTAAATTATCCCCCAGGGCAGTTGGCCAGTCCACATTCCTGACTTTTTAGGAAGAATTCTAACTGGAGAGGCTAACATAAAAGTTCCCCTTTTGCCTAGAGCCTTGTTCACATACCTCTCTTCACTCCAAGTTTGACAGTACTGTACTATGGTGTACTTTTGGCACACATTTTCCTGCCACTTTAATACCAACCTGTATAGGCAGAGCTTGAAAGAGAGTGATTGGTTCATTGTGATTTTCCTTTTAGCTTTCAAGGGATGCAGACTACATCGACTGGGAGATGGCACAGTGAGAATCCTGATTCCTGGCACACTGCTCTTCATCAGCCACAGACATCTAAGCACACAGAATTGGAGGGCTAAAAACAGTCTTGATTTATTCATTTGATTCAGAGCTATCTTGCCAGATATATTATGAAAAAATCCATACCCATAATTTATCCTCAGACTGATACATTTCATTACACTGTGGATTCATGGGGAAATGCAAAAAAATGAGTTTCCCAAGTTTTTCGGACTGTGGAGCTTTACAGATACAGCTGCACCAATGCTGGAATCTAGTCACATTTTATGTAATATTAAAACTATACCAATGCATTACAAGGACAAACTAATGCAGTATAATGATGTGCCATAGATAAGACTAATTAATATTTTCTTAGAGGCAGAGCCTAAAAGAGTCTGGCATTTGGAAGTGCAGATCCAGAAATATTGAAGATAGTCAGCAATAGTGGACAGAACAGAAAAAAGATCAACAAGGATGAGTGATTAGAGAAAAAAGATTACAGACTATCACACCAACCACATTTTATTTAATAAAGACTATTTATTTAAATAGTTTAGAGTCAAACTAAAACATATTTCCATCAAACAAAACCCAGCATTTTAGAACATTTCTTCAGACAACCTTTTCTTCTTTAGAACACCATCTTCAGGTAACCACTTCCTGGCTTTTATTTATATTATACACATATTTCTCACAGGGAGGAATAGAACTTGAATGCCAAATTAAAAACAGTGTTATTGGAAGACTTAACAATAAGTGTGAAGACAGAAGTATGTAAGCCTGAGGATAAAATAAATCCATCATAATGTAATTCCACAAAATAAAGATGAGGTTAATCTGAAACCTATGAAAATTAATATCAAGATTTTAATTGACCTCAGCAGGTTTCTGCATCTAGACCCTGCATTTTCAACATGAGGTTTCAGTGTAATTTTGTACTGTTTCTAAAGAATGCTCACCCCACCACCGGTTCAGCCCCCTCTCAGCAGTTTATGCATTTCCACTGAAAACTGAAGTGTCTCAAATGACTCTCTGCAGTTACTTTCTTCTTTGCACAAACGTTTTCAAAGGCATTTTTGAATATGCAAAAGCAAGTTTTTACATTTACTGTTCTTCCTTTAAAAAAACAGAAAGCCATGACAAATGTGCAACTCTGCAGTGATTTTCTCTGAAATATGTTAGGGTAATAAATTGTGGACCCTGGAAAAAAAAAACATAGATGAAATAAATGGCAATTTCAAACATACATAAAAACTCACTACACTAGAACATTTCAAAGTTATAAAAAAAATTTTCGAAAATATATTTTGATTTTCAGATCACTGAAATTACTTCATAACTACAAAATGTTTGTCCAAATTAGGATAGTATTGTAGCTTTTAAAATAAAATTTTCTGGAGGAAAGTGCATGTGATTTTTGTGCAGAAAAAGTGGTTGGTTTTGTTTTCATTTTTTCCAGGAGTTCAGGATGCCAACAGCTTAAAAGCTACTGACAGCTTAAGAGCTCTTTCATTCTTACTCCATTCCACAAAACCTGAAAGCCACCCTCAAGAAAACAGCAAATTTGATCAGTATTTCAACCTAAACACTTCACTGTTTCAGGCTTCATAGGTGGAAAAACAGTATGATAAATTAGACTCAGTATATCATGTCTCTGTTCACTTCCCTGGCACTATCTGCTCGAAGCTACCAGAAGTCATAATCTTCCAGTTGCTGTATCATACTCCTTTTAATGATACAAAAGCATGTATAAGATGAGGGTAACTACCTATAGTTGTCCTTGTCTCTTTGTTCCACTCCTTTTTTTTTGTTTTGTTTTGTTTTGTTTTTACAGAAGAGAATTGTAAAACATTTGCAGGAGTAGAAGAGATAATTTTAAAAAATCTCCATTTATAATGAAGTACAATGTTAAAAGTGATGGGAACTTTAGAGACAGCACAAACATTTGAAGTGCCCCTGTGACAGGAATTGCCTTGTGATCCAGGCATTTGATATCACATACCTGAAAGGCTCCAGCACCTGCTTTTGAAGGCTTGGCTCTTCTCTTGCACCAGGTCTGTGTAACAGAAGTATGGATAAAGATGAATTCCCATCTGTAAGAAGGCCACATCACCCCACAATGCTGACAGTGTGCAAAGATGTGTAGACAAATGATTACCTGATTCATGTTGTCCAATTCCAGAAATGCAGGCTGCAGTTGCTGTGAATTTTCTAACTAATACTTTTCCTTTTGGCATTTCTGCTGCACTACTGGCAGCCCACAACAGAAGAGTATCTGATGTGTTCCATCAAGTGAAATTCCCATTCAGCCTTTTATCTCATGACTGTTGGACTCTGCACAAGTTATAATACAAAATATCTCTCACCTGCAAACGATTTACAATAACATAATCAATAATGCATTTCCTGTGATCCACTCTACCATGGAAGAAAGTAGCATTCAATGTGTGGAAATATTTTAAGAGAAGAAATGACAACAAATTCCAGTCATCATGGTTTCTGTATGATTGCTTTCTCACCTTTTACATATGTTTACACTCACAGCAGTTACACCAAGATCATTCAGGAGTTCATTTATTCACCTACCAAAAGGCATTGCTAATAACAGAACATTTTCTAGGGTTCTGCCCAAGGGCTCTGGGGTTTAAACTGCTGTGTTGGCCTTTGCTCACCAACGGAGAAATGTTGCTACCAATTATTTTATCTCACCCACCCTGCATGCCTCTTGTACATAATGATATTTTTGAGGCTTTAAATCTCTTTGCTAAAGGCACTAAATGCAGATGTGTGCTGGGCTTGAGGCTTGTAACTTGTAGAAGGGAATACAGTAGCTGACTAAATGAACACTGGTCAAAGGACTGAGTCAAATCCCTCTGAATTCACAATCTAAAGCACACTAATGGACAGAAGTTAAATGTATGGAACTTGCTAACCCACAATAGCATGTTCACATATCCAAACAAACCATATTTTTTCCATACTAAGTGATTTTTGTTCTCCTGTGCTGCACATATTAATTAGAGAAAATAATTAAGTTGTAAATTAGCTTATCTACTTGAAAGACAATTGGGAGAAGATGGGCCAGAAGTGTGGAGAGAAGGGTTATACGGGCTATTTACCCCTGCCTCAGCTTCATATTTTGTATTTCATATGAATAAAAGTGTAGGAGGAAAAAAAAACGAGCAACTATTTGGGGGTCCCAGTATCCTTTTCCCTCCTCATCCCTGGCAGCCTGTGGGTAGACAAGAGTTTGTGCACACAGGCAATGTAGGAGTAAAAGCTCTGTGTGTTTCCATTTCCTTCAGTGATTCCTTATCTTTTTACCTTCTCTAATGTTTTGTGTTCTATCAACCTAACACACCTCTGGTTATCAAACCTACTTAGCATTACAAGGACAAAACTTCCCTTTACACAATAAACCAAAAGGTTCATTCCCACTACAGAAAGCATCAATCCTTTTTCACAAGGGTCTTTTGGTTTTCCTCTTCCTTCTCATTCATCTTAAGTCTCACTTCCTCAGACCTTTCTCTTCGTTTCCACAGTAAAAGAAAACCCTAAAATTAAGTGTTATTGTAACTACCCAAACAGTACCATGGACCTTGCATTCAGTATACCAATATACTGCATGAAAATCCAATATAAAATCTTTTTTATAATCTTATTTTTGTTCCTTTCATCCAATGTATTATAATTTCATACTGTAATATGTAGGTAAAATGGAATTCAGCAATCATGACCACTTGATAGCAATTAGATAAAAAAAATTCTAATAAAATTGTATCCAGCTCAAGTAGCAACAAACATCATGACAGGTTCATCTCAAAATCAAATAACAAATGCATGTTTAACTTCTCAACATATGCTTTCGAAGTTCTATAGGTGGATTATTTTGGCTTTTTTTTAAGTTCACTTTCCCATTTACAGTCATCTTTTCTGTTTATCTTTTCATGCCTTCTGTCTCAAAGACATTTGCAATTCCTTCCAACTTTTTCATTCATATGCACTTTATACCAGTCTTCCAGATAACCCACAATTCTGGCAACACTCAACTTGCTTGTCAGTAACACTTTTAATAAACTGTAATTTAGAAAATGTTATGTATATACAGCACCAAACCACATTTTGACTGGCTGGCTTCACTCATGTCCAAGCATTTAAACTGGATGCATCTGTAGAAGAAAACTTTGTGTACCAGTTCATCAATATTTGACTCAAATCTAAAGATTCTAGATAACATTCTAAATAATATGTATTTCTTAATTTTCTATATTTTTTAGTATTCAGTCATTAATTTTATAGTGCTCCCAGAAAAAAAAAATTCCTTTGTAAGATTTTTCATTTCCCTTCCTTTCATCTCTTCATCATAAAAGTGTCCTTTGTATAGTCTGTAGCCATTGTACACTCTTTACAGACAACTGAAAACAAATAATTTAAGCGTTAAACCAAATAATTTTCGTAAAACACACCAAATAAGCTATTCAAAATCTTTGTATGAGAAGCAAGAAATGTTTTTTTATAGAGACCTCATATTTTTCATATTCTTGGGACAAACAGTAAAACAAATTCTACTTTTAAGTTGCCATTTTGTGTAGGACCTCCAAACAAGTGAAGAGTCTCTAAAGTCTTCAAAAGATTAGCATAAGGATTCCTACAGCTCGCAATTCCAAATGGATACTGTTCCCAGCTATCCTGGTAAGAATATTTGGTAGACTGACTAAATTCAGGTCAGACTGTCCCACAGATTACTCTTTTTTTTGTATCTTAACCACATGAAATAAATAACCAAACGCAATCAAGCAAAATTTGATCAAATACATCTGCTCTGTGTAGGCCTGTCTGTTCATGCAAAGGTGAAAAATTACCTCTCACCTCTTGGTGACATCTGCTTTCCTCTTCTCATTTAGCTATGCACTAGTATACTAAGCAAACATTATTCTGCCATCCTCTCTATTGTATTACAAATTTTGGGTTGTCTGCCAAAGCCTCAAACCATGTTTAAGGCCACTGAGTTCTTACAAGTGTGAGAGTTACTTCAATTTAGTCCCTGGTTCTGTAACATTCTGGCAACAGGAACCAAATATCCTCAAGAAACGTACCACAGTAAAAGTATGGGGCTGCTACACCTACCTCAGTCTCTGAATTTTGATGCTGCAGTTTTCCCATTTGTTGTTTACATCATGCCTTCAGAAAGCACAATGAATGCTTTTGCATTTCAGACTCACACTTTTACTCTTCCAGAATGTGATTATTTTGGATTCCTGTCTCATTTCCCAGCACCTCACCCTACCTAACCTGGAGATAGCAATCAAATTTTGGAACTGTACTATTTATATTTGACCAATTTGCATTAAGTTTAAATTAATTTGAAGACTTAAAAAATTATTTTCAAGGCAAAAATGACTTGTAGATTTTTGTGTTGTATTGTAGCACTGTCAGTAGACCAGTACCGCTAAGGCCAGCCTCTTGTCTTTGTTACATTTTTTTAACTTAGCATGACGCCATGTGTACAAAATTCCAAACTGATCTCAGCATACATTTGTAGGTTAATATATAAACCATAAACTTATTGATTAATATGAGAACACACTGCCCCCCTGACCCTTGTCCTTTGAAACAAAGACTGCTTGTACAAAGAGATGGGGGATTTCTTGGTTATGCTGAATGTTTTCACTGACCATTCCAATGCAAATAAAAATGCAATTACTATGTAATCTCACTGTTTCAACATGAAATTTTGAACCAAGAGCTTTTCTTGAGTCACAATGATAATAAAAGTGCAGTTTTTATAAGAACATCCTTTGCAGTTTCTAAATAGCAATAGATGGTTGTATCTTCTCTTGAAAAATATGAAAATAATGTCATGCATCTCAGAAACAGTCCATCCATGAGCTTGTGTTTCAAAAGACTATGATTAAAGACAATATGTCCTCCAACAGATTACCATGTGAGTATGAAAGAGAAGTATGTAACATCAAATGAACTTTCACTTATCCCCAATTTCACACTCAGTCATCACCTATATCATAAAACATTCATATCCCTGTATTAATCCAATTTAAATTTCTTCCAAATGATGATCCAGTCAGTAGTAAACTCTTCTCAGAAATGTAAGAGAAGCCATAATTGGTTGAAATAGAACATCTGCATGCCAGGCACAGAACACAGTTACACATACATAGGATTTTATCCCCATCATCACAGTACTGGGGTAGTTGCACATTATTAATGTGTGGGCTTTTTATTCATTAATAGAAGTCTGCTATTGAAGGAGGCAGCCCCAAGTCCTGCAGGGAATGTTACCTATCCTCTAGATGTCTCTGGAGATTAATTCTAAGAACACTGTAACTCTGAGCAGGATCCATTGTAAGGAGTCAATCATTATATTAGCATTATAGCTGTTCTTCAATATTTTCTCTGTTTGAAGAAACGAAGTATCTTTCTGCCTACAGTCTTGACTCAAGGCTACCCTCCACATGCACACTAAACTTTATTTTCTCTTAGATGTGTTTCCACTTTGAGATTTGCCTCTGCATTTTAGCAATAGTATTCACTTTTGTTAACACTTCAGTCACTTATAGCAAAACGCTCCACTTCTATAATATTCTGATATATCCATGTTAAAAATTGATGTAGCCAAAATATTGAGTTAAAGCTTCATAGCTGAACTTCCATTATGGGAATCTGGTTCACGAAGCTGCATATTTCACTACTGATTTTTTAATATCATTATACTAACACCTGTCAAAATATGAATGGACATTTACTTTGGATATACTTTTTACACACTTTATTTTATGATGGCTGCCATTATAGCCCCAGAATCAGAACAGTCCCCTGTGGTAGTAGCTTTCCATAATTTTATAAGTGATTTTACATCAACTTCTGCAGATGAAATACAGCCTACTACACATAGCACCATACTACTCCTCTGTATTAGACAAAGGCATAACTTATCCAAAACCCACTGATATCACTTTCCCATTTACTTCAGCTGGCTTTGAGCAGGCACTTAGGAAACAGCCCCCAAACAGCACAGCTGTGTTTGCATGGCCATTCCCAGTGGAGGGAATGGAAGAGTACCCTTACAAAGCACAGAGATGTGCAGTTTCAGAGCCATACCTTGGTCATATGGCAAACAAAAACTACAGTGGAGAAGAACACACAGACCTGCACTTTTGCAAACTGGAAGTGCTACATAAAGGTATTTGTTTAGAGGAACAAAAAATGCCATCTCTTGTCTCAAACAGCAATGTACTAACTGGAAGTAGGTTGTCACTCAAGAGAAGTGCAACTGTTTTGCAGTGCTTTTGGTCTTCAGCATTTAGTCACCTTCATTTTTAAATGTGTTTAAAATACATCTTCAAGAACAAATGTGATCAGTGTAAAAAGACATGACAGCAGAAAATGTTATGCTGTCTTTGGCCAAGAGAGAAGACAAGTTTGCACGGTACTATACAGCAGTCAGTAGCTAATGTATAAGCTCCTTAAAAGCAAATTTGCTTCACTGTAAAAAGTGTTTTCAGCAACCTTGGTGCTTCTCCTGAAGTATAAGCATGGAGAAAAGAAATAATAAGAAAGACACCTTTTGATGAGAGGTTATGTAGTCTCTACAATTGAGTAAATTTAGTTGCTGTTGCAGCAGAGGAGTGTGATAGGAAATTTTACAGTTGAAGGAGAAATGTCACAGTATTTTGATAAGAGAGCCATGAACTTTTTTTCCCTTGTGCCATTATCAAGGCGAAGTGAACAAAATACATCATTTATAACCCACTGCTCTACCATTATCTCCTGGTGAGACACTTGTTTTAAAACACACAAGGACCTTTTTTCTCCAAGACTAAAGCTCTCTGTGAGGCTCAGTCTTCCTTTATAACCATGAAAGAAAGTTGACACTTGTGTGGGCCAAAGTTTCCAGGCAACCACACAAGGGCACTTATACACCCTCCAGGTCACCCCTCGTTCTGAAGTACAGAGGAAGCATATGAACAGTGTATGTCCCTTTGATCACAGATACCATCTAAACCTGATGTGGAGAGAAAATCCTGCACTTTGGAGGAAAAGCACTACAGTCTCCTCAAAGCTTCTTCTTACCTAATATACACGGAAAGTAAAGGTTAGCGTGGTAGTGCAGAACTGCTAAAATATTTTTCCCTTCCCCGCTACAAAGTGCCAGTGACTCTCTCCTGATGCTTAGTACTCTTGTCCATGTATTCTTACTCCTGGTTTTGGTTTGGCTTTNAGGGTTTTTTTGTGGGTTTTTTTTTTTTTTGTTTGTTTGTTTTTTGGTTTTTTTGTTTGTTTGTTTTGGTTTGGTTTGGTTTGGTTTTTTTTTTGTTTGTTTGTTCTGTTTTGTGGGTTTCTGGGGTTTTTTTGGTTTTTTTGGTTTTTTTTTTTAAATATTAACCTTCTACTAACCTCAGCTGATTTACTGCTCATTCAGCAAACCTATGCACAAGCAGGCAATTGTGTATGAGCACCAGGGCAGTGTCCTAGTGAGCACTCAGCAGAGGAAACTTCCAGTAGTATTTACAGACATAGACAAAATTTCACAACACTTTCACACTGATATATCTAATAAAAAAATAAAAAAACTATCCTTCCATTTTACGTTGAATAAGAGAGAAAGTATTTGTGGTCAAAATCTCATGGTAATTAGTATAACCAATGTGTTTTTAGTAGAACTAAATGTCTCTTTTAGTAGAATTAAATGATCATGAAACTAAGTTGCCACATCAAAAGATAACAGAGAACATATCAGGGTACAGTATTCTCAAGAACCCCCTCATTAGTACTTATACTTTTTTTTTGTCCTGTAGTATAAAAATTAGACTCAGACATAATCAGTCAATTGAATTTATTTCATGAAAACAAACAAAAATGCTTGTTTCCAGAAATGACAGATGAATTTACCGGAGCCCTCAGGTTACTCTGCTACTCCTACATTCAATGTGTTTAACAGCTCAAATGGTTTGTTTTGACTGTTAATGTTAGTGCATTTGCTGAGTCAATGAGGAAAAAGAGACATAATGTGAACAAGAAAAACTCTAAAAGGAAAATAAAATGAAAAGTTAATAATTTACATTGAAATGCAGCACATTTAATTCTAACCAAAAATAATTAAAACCTTGAGACAAGCCTAATCATAATGAAACTGACAGCTTCAAGATAGTTTTTAGATGCACAAGCACAGGATTTAAGTTTATGTAAATACTTGTCAAAATACTGGAGGAGACAACAGAACCTGAATTAATTGTCACCTTAAGTTTCAGTTGCAATGCAAAAAAGAAGAAAAACCATAGATTTTGAAGTATTTATCAAAGTTCTCATGTGGAGAGAGATTGTCACCAAAAAAAAATAAAAAATAAAAAATAAAAAAATTAAAGAGAATGCTTACTTCTGTTTTCTTATTTCTTATTACTGTCTACTTCAATTAACAAGGACTCCCATGGTTCTTCAAGTTTTTGCTGATCTTCCCATTGTTTTGGAAGCTTCCAAAAATCACTGAGATGAAATCTCAACCAGATCACTGCCTGGTAATGAATGCAAATTCTGAGATCATAACTAAATTATGAAATTTAAGAAAAAAATAGTAAGGTGGATCTAGCAAGCTAATAAATATAAACATTTTCATTCCCCACAGTACAAATAAGTTTTAAAATATTAATGTTAAAAGCAAGATATTTGAAACGTTTTGCTGAATTACACAGCATTTCTTCTTAGGTTGTAGAAACACTGCCAGACTCATTCAAAGGGACAGATGCTTGCAGCAAGAAAGACTATTAAGAACTTAAGCCATTCAGGACTCTGAATGAATTTAGCAGTATATTCTTTCAAAGCTTTACTGGAGGACCTAAGATTTAATTGTCACACTCCAAAGCTGGTGGGCAGGTCACTCTATTACACAGCTCTTATACTTAACTTTAGTGGGGAAGGGTTGGTCCACGACCAACAGTCTCTCAAAACAGGATGATAAGCAAATTTCACAGTTATCACAAAATAACATATGATATTAGGAGGTAGCTACATGATAACTCCACTGGAAACAATGGTAATTACATAGTAAATCGTGTCAATGATACTGCATTATCTCCTAACTGTTCAATTAACTCGTGTCACCACTGCATACTATGTTTAGAAAGTTGCTGATGCAATATTTCCGTATCATAATTGCAAAGATAGTTGAAGAAGATAGTACCCTATAATTTCAGAAAGTTTCTAATATTACTTGGTGAAACTATTTCTATCATGAAAAACAAACAAACATTGAGGTGAAAAATGACACCTAAAAACCTGGAAGATACCTTAAATGGAAAGAGCTTGCCAAGACTATCATCAAAGAAATTACTTTTCCATCTTTCATGAAGGGAAGAAGATATTATTTTATAAATCACATTCCAATTGTTATTCATTCACCTAAACAAATGGTAAGAGCCCTCAAATATCATTAAAACAATTACAAATTTAATCCTTGAAAAAAAGTAACTTTTCCTGTGCTGGGCAGATAATCTGATAAATGTTGATTACTTTATATTAGAGGAATATGCTTAAATTATAAAAAAGCACAAGTATGGGAAAAAAAAACATAGCATTTTAACTCCCTCAAAATGCTGCAACTTTACACAACTGGCCTTCTCATCTTCACCCATACAAATCAAAAGTCCAATAAAGTGAACAGAATTACTCAGACAGAAAATGGAATAAAATGCTGCTAGGAAACCCACACTGCTATTTCTCTTGTTATTGCCTTTTAATATTCAAGACAGCAGGATATGATTGTTCTCTTTGAATGGTGTCATGTTCTGTTTGTCCCTATACCACTCATTTGCAGTTCAACAAATTTATTCTTAAGCAATATTTTTGTGAGTACAGAATTAAATCATCAACTGGTACAAATCAGAGTTACTGCTAGATCAAAGCAAAGGCAGAGGGATGGTGCTATGCTGATTGACATCATCTTAAAATCTTGCTTTGCCGTAGTCCTTGCTGCGAAAGAAAGGGCTGATATCTGTGAGTCAATCCTTAAATACCAACCAATGTGAAATTTCAAAAGTCTCTCTGTGACAAGGATGTTTTGGGACACAGATACCTATGAGACGTGAAAATTTTTGAAGATGTTCCAAAGTATCTCTATGAGAAGACCTATCGCGCTCAAAAGCTTTTGACTACACAGCAACATTTACCTGAAACAGAAACACTTCTGAAGCCTGAAGTTGCTTTTGTTGTATTTTTCAATTTTCTTTTGTGACAATGTTATTTCATACAGCTTGTTTGGATTTAGAGCACCTCATTCAAGGCCAGCTCCACCTACTTTTTCATCTCTGCTCATACCAGTTTTGTTGTTATAAGAACACAAAGGAATCTGCATGGTTTTAGCACATGACTCGTTTCCAGCAAATCAACACACATACTTTCAATTTGTTATGCATGAGAGATGTGTAAAACTATAGAGATCTGGGGCTCTGAGGACAAAATAAGCAAAATACATAAGCATTGTATCTAAATCACAACAGAAGTTAAACTCTAATTTTAACATACAGACTGTATAATGAATTCAAAAGAACCCAGACTTTAAAGCTGTCAGACCACATTCTAGACTCGTCCTTGGCTGCCCTAAGAATGTACTGCATAAGTGCTGTCCATAGGAGCCAACTTGTGCTACAAAGGCACAACGTGCAGTTCAAGCAATGCTTCCACTCCTCCTTCCCAGCACCTGGATTGAGATGCTACTCACTTCCTTTGCACAGCCCTGCCCCACAGCTTCTTTGGAATTTATGGGTGTCGCACTGGAAACCAAATTACTGGCAAATAAGGCAATAAAACAAAACTCACAAAGTTCAAACTCTGCCCAAACCTCTTTCAAATATAGGATATGAATAAGGTAAGGTAAAAGTTCCTCAACACTCAATCTCTTTTGTGATAATTAAGCATTTGCATTTTTTCCATCTCTGATCCTACATCCATCAAGTCAAAGGATAAAAGTACAAAAGCAAGAGAGACATCAGCAAGAGTAAACACATAAGACAAAAAAAACCCAAAAAAAATCCCCCCAAACTGTAAATAGTAGGTTACATTTTTAAAAATATGCACATTAAAAAAAAAAAAGAAAAAAGAATACAGTTGCATTTTCAATTTTTAACAGGAAAACAGTGCATTGGGAGGAATCCACACTGTTCCAAATTGGGCAACTTTGGGGGCTTTTTTATTATATTATTATTTTTATTATATTATTTACAGTATACTTTTATTTCTCAATTTGGCAAAAATCTGCCAATATAAACACGAGACATGAGTTCAACTTTCTGAAAGTGGTCTGAATTATAAAACCACAAACGAAACAATCCTAATGTAGTTCACTCTGTTGCCAACCTCTGCCAACTAGCATAACAGATAATAACGAAGTTGAAATTAAAAACAGGGTTTAAAATAGGGTTGCTTTGGTTGCCTGGGCTTTTTTGTTTCTTTTTTGCTGTCTGGGTTTTTGTTTTTTTTATTAGTTTTTTCTTTTTCTTGCTTTACCATCTTCCAGCATCCTCCACAGAACTTTTGAGAAACAAGACATTTCTTTTGAATCAGATATCCATTATCAATTTGGACAGAGAGCGTCTGAACCAGTATTATCTGCAAATGATTTATGAGGGCAGGTATTTCTCTACCTGAACATTTTAGTGAAACCATAAATATCAGTAGCGACAGAGATTCAAAGAAGAAGCCTTGGAAAATATTTTATATAGGAAGTTAGTTCCATCTGATGAAAATTTTAATTCACCATTTCCGTGTTTTTAAAGAGCTTTCATGTTAGCCAGGTCTATCGTTCTTTCTTGCTGATATTTTCAACATACTTACTAAAAATACTAACCTACTAATAAAATCTACTGAGCTGAGCCAACTGATCAGGGGTCTTCCCATTGATATTAACTAAGAATGCATTGAAGTCTGAACCATTACTCAGAAGAAACAAGTGCATTCAATATAGCACGGTAAAACCAGCATTTTAAATTGCCCATGAAGAATATCCTCAAAAACCCTCAGAGAAACAGTATCCCCTTTTCTGTTGTGCAACCTCCAACACAATGAACATCACTAGGCTATTTACCTTTGGGAGTCATCCATCTCCTCCTCTCTAAACTGGTGTCAGTAATTCCTGCTCCTAAATGGAGAAGGATGGTTTCTACAACAGCTCTGTGTGGAGTACCTACCTCAGAATGTGCTATGCATATTCAGGTTCTTCAGACTTCTCTTCCACACTCTGTTCAGACCTTGAGATTATATATGGATGGAAGCACCATACAGAATTATTGATAAAAAAATTCAAAACCAGCTTAATGACCATTTTGATTTATATTACATTATTTTCAATTTCCAACATAGTCCACTTTGTGAAAAAAGATAAAAAAGAGGAAAAAAAACATGCTCTCTGTGGAATTGATTTTTTAATAGTTAATTTCACTTCTAGATGAAATTAATGTTTTTCTGAGCTTCTTTTTTACCTTTTTCTTATTTCTGTTTATTATTTCTCAATTACTATTAGGTGGATCAAAAATAATAGAAAATAAAAAAGTCTCTATAAATTGAAACTGAAGGAATTCTCTTTTTATAGTACTGTAAAGGTGTTCAGCTGAAGTAAACGTTAGGGAAAAGCATATACCTTCTAAAATTAAATTGTAAAAATAAAACTTCACACAGGTGTGTGTCTTCATAGGACATTTTGATACCTATCTAAGTGTCAACTGGAATGCACATATGCTGGATCACACCCTGTATTTACTGTTCTAATAATAATGTATCTATTAACCATGTTTTCTACCAGAAGATTTCAAAATGTTGGAAACATAAAACTGAATTAAGCATCAGATCTTATTAACATACAAAGGTAATATTAGCCTTCTTTCATAGTTAATAAAAACAATATATCAAATCTAACCCAAAGTCTTTCAGTTCTGTGAAGGTCAGTTGGGCTTGACTTTAGAACTTCACTTCCAACGTATTTCTAATCCACCAGTAAAGTCCTTTACCAGTGAAAACCAGGTCGTACAAACCCAGAACAGGGAACTGGAAAATCAAGGTCAAATTTTAGGCAAGAGGGAGCTGTGTTACAGAGGAAATAACTTAGTATTCTCATTTTTTATCTTAAGCTTTTTATGTCTGAAAATCCACTTGGTTTTCATGCGAACTATTTTAAAAATTGGAGAAAGCAGAGTTTTGTTTGCTTTGTATAATAAAGATACATAGCTGTAACATGTTTATGATTTATTACTTGTATAGTAAGTACTATACTTAGTTACAATAACCCAATAAACATTGCCTGTGGTCCAGGGAAACAACTTTCAGCACAGTGAAGACTTCATTAGGAAGAATGCAAGATCTAACTCCGATTTCCTTTCTCCTATTTATAGTGTAAGGGATCATACAAGGAATCTACTCTGCTGGATGTAGAAGAGTTCATGAAAGGCAGAAGAGGAGCCCACAGGCCTTTCACACCCTTTTTCAGCTCGCTGCTGAATGGTGTGTTCATCCCAGAGACTAAATCCTTCCTGTCAAAATATGAAGGGCTCTGTCAGGACTGGTAATTCAGTGCAAGGAGGAGGAGGGAGGAATTAAATGGCTGAGAATTGCTACAACAAGGGTGTAAACGAAAGAGGAGGCTGCCACTGCGGTGAGGCTACACAGAAATACTTAGAGCATCCTGCAAATAGCACTATTTGAACACTGATGAAAAAATACTACATTTTACTAATGTATTACTATGTCATGCCATAAATACATAAAATAAAGTAAAATAAAATACAAGTACTGCCAGAAAAAAAAATTCTCTAAGTACGGCTATAAATAACCATATTTACAATTGATGAGTTTTGCATGGCCCTATAAAACAGGTATTATGATACATAGGATTTCAGCAATATAGTTACTAGAGTGAATAAGAAAACCATTTTCCATCAAATTACTGCCTCTTTCTCCCTAAAAAGTATCTGACTAAAGCAGAGATAATGTAAAGTTCAGCTATCAAAAATGGCTTCATTAAGAACTTTAATGAAGCACATGGGAGCCATTTATTGACTTCTCAACTATTAAGACATAGCATTATTACTGCTTTAACAGTATTTCCATTTTCATTTAGGAAATAACTAATCAAGGGATCAATGTACCAAAGACTTTATTTCCTCTCCCATGGGTCACTGAAAGTACGTTTTTTAAAATGCAAAAAACGTAAAGGCAATTCCCCCCAGTGCCATATCACATAAGCAATTTAAAGAAATAACAAGGAATGCTAAAGGTCAATGGCTCCTGATCTAAGCCATGTTATAAAACAAATGAAAATTGTTCATGGTAATTCTATCTTTCTGGTGGAAGTAAGAGATCGCTTTCACATCAAAGAGGCTTACCTCCGAAGTATGCAAAGCACCTCCACCCTGACCCGCTGTCAACCTGTGAGACATTTCTATTTCTCAGCCTTACTTAGAATGCAAACTACTGTTTTCCTGGTAGTTCTCACAGCTCCACTTCCTTTGAGGTACAGATGTGTAGCCAAAGAACCCAATCAGATAACACCCATTTACATATTTATAAAGTCTCCTGTAAAATCTCGTATCAATTGTTGCCACTATATATAGCCCTTTCAAAGTATCTTGTGGGCACAAGCGCTCCACTGCACTGCTCCCTTCAGGAGTCCAGATATATCGTATAATGTGATTTCAATGTAAATGTGGCCCATCACACAATCATACCACTTCACAAACTCTTTTCTGCTGGGGTAGCTTAAATCTAAACACACTCAAGCAGCTTGCTGCACTGGAGCAAGATTTCCTCTACATAAAAAAAGTCAAAACCCCCAACACAACAATGCCAAGGAAAAAAAAATCTGAACATTTTCTGCAGAAAGATGGGCCGTCTCCAAATCCTTGTGCCCTATCAGACAAATTAAAGTAAATCAAGCATGAAATGAAGCAGAAGAGCCCCGAGATAAGGCTCCTTTAAGTCGTTTACAGATTAGGATAGAGAGAGGTGCATCTGGTCTCTGGCAGTGAAGGAGGCCAGTTTCTCATCTCACAATAGCAGCCTGTGTATAGGATTACCTTACCTTGTCACTGACAAGGGAAAAAGCGCCTGCAAAATGTCTCTAACTAACTTCCTAATGTTCCCAGCTAAGTTCTCTTATTAAAGTATTAACTGTTACAATGATAGAAATAAATTTTGATAAAACAAAATAAAAACAGACACCACTCTGATTTATGAGCTGGTCAGACACTGATAAACTGGAGGCTCTGCTACCAGCAGATGAGCCTCTTCTCTTATCAGTCAGGATTTCACTGCTAGAGACAGCAGATAACTTCCCAACTGGAATTAGGGATTCAGTGAACTGTGTGTTACTGGTCAGACTGGTGCTCCAGCAGCACCTAAAAAGGCCTCTTGTGTTATCCCCTGGGATTTTGTGCGGCATGTAGTGAGATGTTTCCCTGCTGGAAGTGACGGCTGAGCTCAGAGGTCTGCACAGCTCATGGGTAAACTGGTGCTCCTGTGGTGGCACACCAGCCTCCCTCCTCTTATCAGCTTCTACAAATTGTAGGCCTGCCTTCCTGCCTTCCTTCCTTAGGAAGACACGTCTCTGCTGCAGTGCCATCACCCACTTCTGCTTCTCTCCTGTACCGCAGAGGCCAAACCAAACCAGCGCTCCCGAGGGTGCCGGGCTGCCCTGGCTCCCGCGGGGCCTGTGCCGCCCCAGGACAGCAGCACCGACAGCAGCCCTCGGAGCACAGGGGCCAGGGATCGCTCCAGCACGGCTCTGAGGATGGCTGCCACAGGCTCAGAGGGAAGGCTGTCCTGGCAGTCTCCCCCTTTCCGTACACTTCAAGCCCACCACACTCAGTACCTTGTAACTGGGACAGGAACACCCTGCTTAATGATGCCGTGCTGGCAGTGTCCTTAGCTTTGCTGTGGTGTGCTACCCTACAAATGCAATGACTACTGTGGGTGTGAAGACACCTTCAACAAACAGCAAAGTACAGGTCTGATGTACTTACAAAACAAAGTAAAGGTTTGCTACGCAACCCAGCAGTAGTCAAGCATGGTTATTATATATTAAGAAGAAAGCAAATAGATGCAAGCTATCACATACTCATAGCTGAACACGTACAATACTCAAAAAAAAGCAAATCAACTTAAAATTAGAGCCTGCTTTATGATTTCTACCTTTTAGTTCTCCTTGTGAATACCAGAAAAGTAAAATGTTTTTTTTTTTTTTACAAAAATAAGATAGTCTGGATACCAAAACAGCAACATTAAATAGAAAAAAAAAATTATTCACTCCTTAGAGAGATTTCATATAACCTTTTCTTACACAAGGAATAAAGAACTACAGGCTGCCTAACTCCAGTGCCACTGTAAGTACTAGGTGTGAGGATGAAAACATGTACTATGCTTTTTAATTTACTGCAGCTCCAGAATGAAGAAAAAAATTCTCACCATTACAGTACTGTAAACCAGTATTAGATCAAGATTGCACTTATACCCTCCAAGCTCTACAGAAAAGGTGAATGTGCACCCTTATTTCCCAAACGAGAACACTTTAAAATAGACCTGAATACTTGTTACTGATATTCAAAGGCAGAAACGACCCAGAAAGCAGAATATAATTTTACTGAACTAATCCAAAAAGAATGTAGGGCAGGATAGCAGCAAGTATGAAATTGTCCTTCAGGCTTTAACTGTCAGACCCTAAATCGATGGTGCTTCAGGAAATCATCCTGAATGTATGAAAAAGGAAGGCAGAAGGCACTGCAACTAAGCCCAGAGCACCTTCTCCAACCAGCCCTTTACACCACCCTGAATCCCTTATATTCTTCCTGCTTTTCTGGGATATGTGCAAGACTGTCTTCAGCTCTGCATAATATTCAACCCAACTGAACTGGGGTGGGTCACCTGCTCCTCCAAAGCTACCTACACACAGACTCCTTTGATGCAGTGACATCCCCTTACTGGCCTTGTATGCTGCACACTCCAGAAGGTTTTGAGGACTGGGGTTTTATTTTCTTTCTGAAGGCTATTTCACTGCCTTTTCATTTGCCAGGCATCACTCACTGCTATGAAAATGAAAACCATGCCATATTATCACCCAAGGATCTCACAAACTAACTGTGTTACAAACTGGACAGGTGGATGAAATTATGCATGGAAACACTCCCAGAGGAGGGACCTTTCATCCTTTGGAAAGACGGTCTGAACAAGGGAAATGAAATTTTTTTACTCACTAACTGTCAAGACTAATTTCAACGGGCCCCAGCACTTTCAAGCACAACCCCTCCTTCTCAATGAGACAGATGAATTTCTGTTTATATGTGAAAAATGTTAGCTCTCATTTAACTCATTCTTACTTGCATTTTAAATATACACTGCAAAATTGTATCAGTGCAGTACCTTATACTGAAAAATATAATGAAACCGTGTTGAAAAATTATAAACAAGTGTCTAATTCTGCCTGCATTTTGTATGAATGAATAATCCAAAAGGTAGAAGAGCACAGGCTCTCGCTGCAAAATGAAGACACCTGATTTGCAGCTGCCACTTTTTGCAGGCATACACCAATGACATGTTGAAGGCACTGTGAAACACAAATGTGATCTACCTGTATTTTGCACTCATTTATTTATGCTGATTTTAATGTTTGCACGAATATACAGAGGACTTGGGGCATAGGAAAAAAAGAGTATTTGTACCCTAAAATTATTCTCAGTGAAATTTAGATAATAATTCCCTCCTGTGCAGAGAACTGATACATTTACACATCTGTGACCAATTGACAATGTCTAACAAGCATTCACTGTTTGCCACTGTCAAGTAATAAACTAACTTAAATTATGCCAAAAAATGAGCATGCTTTATTCTCCTATTTATTGATACTGTGAGAAGGCGACACATTGTGCTACTCCTATTTTTGTAGCAGACTCATAAAATTCTTATGACAAATTTTTGTTATCTTGTTATATCAGAAATATCTAAAACCATTTCACATTACACTAAAACTGTAAATATTGATCCATAGTAGAAGTGTTACTTTTTATTCAGTAATGTACTATATTATGTAACATAATTTTATATAAGTTCCTTTAAAAGCTATAATGCTGTCATTTCCAAAAGCATTTCCAAACATGACAGTCCTTCTAAACTATACATGAAAACCTGATTCTTAGTGCTATATATGACCTAGAACACAATATAATAATAAAAAATGATAAGGATATTAATGACTCCAAAGGATAAGTGACAACTGTATGAAAACTATATCACTATATCCCTTTTTAGTATTAATTAGAGTGTTGACTTCTTTATATTAAAGTGCTAACTAACTAATTTTAGATTCTTGTTAAAAAAACAAAGGAACTGCAGCAGTTCTAGATTCATCAACAGTTTCGATCTTTACTAGTCAGTGTTACCAGTGTGGCAAATAATAAAATACAATATAACCCTGCTTAGAAATAAGTGCAAGATGGAACTTTAGCCTGGTGGCCTCCACCAATAAGCTGAAAAGAGCATTGTACAGTTTTCCCATTTTGCCATGAATTAGGCTATTCCTTTGACCACCCCCATAATTTTCCATTCTCAAAATACTCAAAAGCAATGAGGTTTCTGATCTGATATGCTAAAATGAACTTCTCTGATTAATGGATTCTGAAAATACAAAGTGCTGCTCTACTTTCCACTTTCTAAGTGTATTACCTAGCACAAAACTTCCAATAAGAGATCCTCAAAGCCATCTGGATCTGCAACACAAACATAAACTTTCTCTGATGGTCTAGTATACTAAACACAGATGAAAACATCTGTTGGTTACCTTAGATATCAAAATGCCACCTACACTGAATTTTCTGTAACCAGTACAATGCAAGTGAGTGCCATGCTGCAGCCAGTACCACATCCAGCCATGGAGACTCCCCCTTTCAGCAGGCAGGTACATTTTTATACCTGGATCTGTAAACGGTTCATAGTCAAAACGAGTGAAGAGCAAGAGGTCAGTTCACAGTCCAGGGTCCATGAGATGCCATATGTACTTACACCCCATTAATGCACTTCAAGTAGAATTAATTTTCAATTATTTACCTCTAACCATTTATGAAACAATTTAATGATCTAGCCAGTGTAACCAGAATCCATTTTAACACTATGAAACTTTTGCTATTCCTAAAAAATATTGTATTAGAGCTACAGAAAATATTCAAGACACTTTATAATGAGAACTGAACTATTAACAGTCATGAGCTTAATTTCATTGATTTATACCATAAAGCAGATTTAAACTGAGTCCCATGCTTCCAAACAAAAACAACAAAATGGAAAACACTGGAACACATTATACATTGGATATCTTTACAATACCTTACAACATACTCATCTGACATACAGTGTTATATTTTTAACAGGCTTAAGTTATGATTTAAAGCAGGATTTGATATATTTAAAGAACTGTAAAGTAGTCAAGGTGTATTGAACTCTTTTCCTGTATGACAGATCTGATTTCACAGAAGCTGTGAAACAAGACATCTTTGAAGATCATAAACTGTTACCAGCAGTTTTAGTAAACTAAGTGTGTGGAGGATGATCAAGTTTGATAGAATATGTAAGCTCATATCTTTAACTCAGCAACACATGCAGAAACTTAAGAGATGGCAGATTTTTTACCATAGGTTGTCTTAAGTTCTTATGCCAAAGTCCCAACCAAGTTTGACCATTCTGAATGTACATCTATCTTGCATATTATTTGTGTGGCATAGAGGTATTTAAAATAGCATGAACATGAAGCTTTCTAAATTGTAGAAATAATCTAACTGGGGCATCACAGAGTTATGAGGATTAAGTTAGTTTTACTCATGTCTTTTTTCTTTTTTTCCCCTAACTTAGCCACACCTGATTACATCAAAACCATTGTTATTTAGCTAAATAACAATTCTTCCCATATCAATTTCTGTTTCTTAGGATGGATGTGTAATCTGATTACACTGCAAGTATAGACAGTCTAATGTAAAGTAGTTGAGAGAACTGATTAATAGAAGGACATAGGAAGATTGAGGTAGGTAAAATGACAGATTATTATGAACATTCAGAAAGGCTCACTTTTAACTGCTGTTGTTCAAGATCCTCTTAAGCTGATCTAAGACATGATCATCTATCCCACTAGTGCTTCCATACATTTTTCACAGCAGGCAGACAAAAATTACTTTTCTGTTAAAATAAAATTCATTCTACACCTTTGTATACCCATGTCTGAGGGAATCTAGACTAAAATACTTATGATAAATAGTTCAGAAGACAGCCCATCAGCCTGGAGTTCAGCACAAAAACATAAACAAGTCTTTCTGTGTCAGTGCCAGGTCTTCACTGGATGAAGCATGTACTTTTCACAGTAGAAGCATTAAACTCTATTTCTGTTCAAATAAAACAATACACAAACTAAATAAAATGAAGAATGAAACCCTTAAACCTTCAGCTGCTCTCTCAACTGTCTCTATAATAACCCTTAAAACCACAATAACCAGTATTATTATGCTAAGCAGTGCCTATTCATATAGCAGCATCCAGTGCTTTCCTCCATAAGCTCACGGTCTTATAAACACTTGAAAAATCTACAAATACTTGTTTTCACAGACTTACAAATATATTCAAGTGATCTTGGCTATACACACTTGCAGCAGTGAAGCCTTTTCCATGGGAAGTGCCTGAAAAAATCATCATGCACTATTATTGTTCATCAAAGAATTGTTGGCTATTTTCACTTGAAAGACACAAGTATATTTCACCCCCCCTTCACACTTTTATCAATAAGAAAGATTGTCTCATATTCTCTCTTTGCACAGATTGCATATTTAATGCCAGTCAGTTTACTAATTGATCCAAAGTTAAAATGAAGCCTAAATTTATAAAGGTAGATAAGAGTTTACCTATTCCTTGCTCTCAGGGCTCTGATGCTTTAAGTACGGTAAGAAGGGGAGCAGAGGAAGACTGAAAAATTTTTCAAAAATGGTTTAGTTTGAAATACTTTAATTCCCATTAGAAGCATACAACTACTTTATCTTTCTTCTTTTGCCATTAATTACAAATAAATTCATCTTTCTCTTGTGAAGCCTGAAGTTTGTTGTTGTTGTTAGATGAGTTGCATTCAAACTCCAACAAAAAAGATGAAGCCAACATTGAAATTCATCTCACAGTCCAGAATTTACTTAACGGCCAGCCTGTGCGCTGTGATAAACGGAATGATGATCCGGCAACATGTCTTTATCCATGGTTTGCTTTAATTAACGCTGGCTTGTTTGTTGAAAAGATGATTAATATGCCAATGAAAATTGCATAATTGAATACCACAACACTGGCACAATCAGAAAGACACATGCAGTTTTTTGATTAACATTTATTATTATTATTATTATTATTGTGTGTTTTAATGTACTCTTCTCACTACGAAATCATGCAGTTTTTGACCGAGAGGTGAGGAAATACCAGGTTAAGTGCAAGATCTTCTGTGGGCAGGAAAAAAGATATGATGCAATTTAAGCATGAAGAAATAGTTACTCGGTCAAGCAGCCATTTTTCCAAACTCAAAATAGAAGCAAAGCCACCTCAGAAAAAGGAAATACAGAAAAAATAAAAAGCCATAACAAAAGCATGAACACAAACTTAAAAACAATGAATGGCAAAGAACTTTAAGCAGAAAGTATGAAAAATACAAACAATATATTCAGTATGACAAGAATTAGTATGTGGGAAGTGCATGAAACATTTTTTAAGGAACAGAAATTAGAAGAAACTTCTACTGGAAAAGCACCACATTAACAGAGCACTAAGGGACTATCCCTTTCCAGAACTCCACCTGAAAAAATTGTTTCAACTGCAATTTGTTAACATATTCATCTTGGTAATTCCATGTTATGACTGGCACAAGAGTAACAAGTCCAGTGTTTATTTTATCTATACTGTTTATTTCATTAGTTTTCCTCTATTTATTTATCCTTACCATCCAACTTAAGGCAGATGTTAATGCTATTTAACACTGACTCTTATGCAAAACCTGATTTTAGGGGCCAGGACCATCCCTTTTCTTTATAAAACTGAATTCAGACTTGCATACCAATTCAATAGGATATATAATAGTTCTCTAAATACTTTCTATTCTGGAAATAAGCTAATAGTAAATTGACAATTTTTGGGCTAAGGTAAGACAGAAATCTTTCCAGACTTTTCCCCCAAAATTAGCATCTACTGACTTCATACTTTCTTCAGTGCTTTAAGCAGGCACAAGAATTTTCTGATAACTGAAGTTCCATTATTTAGATTAATAAACACTTGCAGAGGATAACACAAAGCAAATACTGCTGCACATTTACTATAATCAAATAAAACAGCAAGGAAAGATTCCCACTTATTTCTTTCTACAAAAAGCAGCACAAGTATAAAGATTTCTGCAAGAATTGCTTTTCACGAATCCTCGCATTGTCCTCAGATGGATGATGAGAAAAAAGGAAGGAGAAAACCCCCACAGGAAAGGGTCGTGTGTCCAGCTGCAACATTTAATGACTCCTGTAGGTCTAAAAGGACCAAAGGAGGTACTGCATGTCTCTCAGGAATCCCAGACAACACACAATTCTCAGGACTAGTAGTGAGAGCTCAGCTGGGTAGGTAAGACATGCTGGAAAAGCATCACTGCCAGTGAAAGAAGGAATCCACTCCTCCTGCTTCATCCTCCAAAGCCATCCATTCTCCCTTATGCTCCAAGCAGAGACTCCTCAATGCTTTGCTTTGAAATTAATACATTTTTGTAAAAAAATCCTACGTAAGGTAAGCACACTGGGGACACATAAAACTCTCAGGATTTCTAAGCAAGACGCTCAGCAAGGCATCTCCCAGCTTACCTGTGCCTTTGGGAGACACTGAATTTCCAGTCTGTAGTTTAGCTTGGGGGTTGTTTAAGCTCCTGTATGTCCTATCCTGTATCTGCGAAGTACTGGCAGGGCAAACAAGATGAAGGTTTTGCTTTTGAAGAATCACAAAGGAGCCAAAGAAGCCACTACTGTATTTCCTCATTCATCTGTTCTTAGGATAACTAGAAAAGGGCCTTTACCCTAGGAGGTGGACAGTTTTTGTCAGTTCTTAGTTATAAGAAAAAATACAAACTATCCTATTTTTTAGGGTTAGAGAACTAGATCTACTGAAGAACTGTCCAAACAGAAAAAAAAAATATTTGATTGCTTGGGAAATATTTGATTGCTGAAAAGTTACAAGCATTCTAAATGAAACCATATTAAAATACTTGATCAAAACCCAAGTATATTAGAAAACAGAAGATCTGAAGAAAAGTTGATTCTTAAGTATAAATTCACGACAGCAGCAACCCTCCTTCAGCTTTCAAGGAATGTAAAAACATCTGAGGGGCATTATCTAGGAAGGAGTGAAGCAGCTGCAAGTGCTGATGGCCCCCAACCCTGCACACCTATATCAGGAGGCACTTGGCCCCATCCAAAAAGCTGCCAGGGAAAATACTACATTGTCCACCATGGGACCCATAAACAGATCAATCTTTTCAGTTTTATCTGATAATGTAATCTTGCAACTTGACTGTTTTCCACACATCTTCAAGTTACAGTGACACCACATTCAAACTTTAAGTTATAACAAATATCACTGTTCATATCACTCTGTATATTGTAGAGGCACACACTGCAATTTGCTTAACTGCAGACCTTTCCTGCTGTCCTGGGCCTTTCTAGGCATAAATTAAACAGGTTTTTTTTTCCTAAAATTTTGTATTAAAAAAGTGTATTAAAAATATAACAATGTTCAGCTTTATAGCTAAAAAAATTGAGTTTTATTTTGTTGCCTTTTGATTTACCTTCCTTTCAAAGTAAATAAAACAGTTTACCTTTTTATTTCTCAGAGTTCTTCCTAAGAACTGTGAGCTTTCTGTAGGGTTGCAAAGGAAGTAAATAGATGTGATAGGACAGACATATGCAAAAGCATGATCAGGAAATATAGTGATAAACATTCCTCCACTTAAGGAACCAGAGAGCATCAAATGAAATACTCAAACAGCAGATTTAAAATGCAAAAAAAAAAGGTTCTTTTTCTATCCAACAGCAGGACAAGAGTGTGAAGGCCAAAGCTTTAGAAATAATGGAAATTCATACAAGCAAAGTTAATAAAGTTTATCAAATATAACTGTAACGATACAACTACTGATCAAGGAAGACGAAGACTGCAGAATATCAGAAGTCAGGTAGGTATAATAAGGGAAACACCACTGTCTGTGTGCTGTGTGCTTATCACCTTTCCCAGTTCATCCATTAGTGGCACTGACACAGATACAATTCTAATTAGTTCATGAGCGCACAGTACAACTGTAAGATATTTATTTTGCAAATTCAGTCTACTGAGCATTTTAATGTTTTCTAAAAATTTGTTTTCTACAGTCTTCCAACACTATCATTCTTTTTCACAGTTTTTTTTTTTTTTTTCTCATTGCAATGGAAGACCAAGATTTTAACTTGAGATTACATTTTGGGCAACCAAAAGAAGCATGAGTTTTTTTTTTTCCTTAGAAGTTCCAAAAACACTTTCCCAACTTAGCTTTCCCAACTTACTTTAACAACTCTAATCAAATAATGATGTTATTAAGGAAAGACAAATAAATGAATCTCTACGAAGAACAGACCTCTTTACATCACTGCCAGATGGTGCCCTTAAAATTTAATACTTCATTATTATTAAAAGAAAACCTTTTGTTTATGATTTTTGTGCCAGATTCACTCCAAGTGCTTGTGCCCACACACAAGGCAGTTTGAATTAATCAGTTAGAGAATATGGTTTCATGAGGATGAGATGTTTTATTAAATGCAAATATCAGATTTCTTCTTTACTAACATGTAATTCAGTATTTAAATGTCCAATATATATTACCTAGGGTCACTTCACTAGAGATGTGAGCTTATAATTTATGATGCTAAGTTCATCTAAAGAATAGACTGTGAACCATGAGGACATGTGGATTTCTCTGACTTGAAAAGAGCTACTTTCTGAGTAACTGCACACAAAATAAGTGAGGCACTGCCTATGCAGCCTTACTGGTTTCTGGACTTTCCATTCCAAATATTTTGTATGCCCCCTTTCCTGGAATACAAGCTGAACTGTAGGTCAGGTTAATAAAATTAATTACTTTATTCATCTGTTCAATTATTTCCTTAAAAATTCTGAAGAATATTACCATGTTTGTGAATGTTACCAATTTATAATTCTCTGCATGTTTTTCTTTCTTGTACAATGTTTTCTCGTATTAATCCCATATGCTCTTTTTTAAAGATTTACTTTAAAAACAAATTATTTCCTTGTCACTAAAGGACTCATTCTTACAACTGTTCTAAAGAGGGCTAATGTTGGGCCAATACTTTAAAATCAAAAAGAAAATGACCTGGATAACAGACCTGTCAGTCTGATACTGATACATGGCAAAGCAGTTTGAACAGATGATACAGAGCTTAATTAATAAGGAATTAAATAAAAGTAATTAAATTACTGCCAATCAACATATGCTTAGGGAAAACATCTTAAAATACTAACTTAGTGTTTTCTATTAACTATCTGTTAAATCATATGCCACAAGTATTACATTTACTCTTCTGTAAGGAATTTGATTTAATATAACATTGCATTTTAATTAGGGGTAAGATAACAGTAGTCAAAAAATAAAGCTTAGTAGAAACTGGACAAATGACAAATACGATCATTGCTAGTCACTGAGTGGATGTATTTCCGGTGAAGCTGGAAAGCGCTGGTTCTTGACTCTTTTGCACTTAACATAATTATGAATGACTTAGAACAAAGAATCAAATCATTTAATGATAAAGGCTGAGGAAAATAAAACAATTGGAGAGGAAAAAATAATGAATAAGGCTGGTACAGGAGAGCATAATGAGCTGGCAAATCTGGACTCATTGCATGTGTGGGGTAATAGAGAAAAACGAAGTGCCCAGGGCACCAAACAATGCAGGACATTCCCACAGGGCAGGGGACTCACTTCTGAGAAGCACTGGCTACAGAAAAATGTTTGGGGATTCAGGCCTGTTATCAGCTGAACAGGATTTCCCAGTTGAGCACTGTTGCCAGAAGTGGAAAAGCACAGTAGAAAGTTCTACTGAAGAGCAGCAATGGAAAGACACATTGTGCTGCAGCAGAAAGGTGGCATCAACTGGGTAAGACACCCTGGCATGGGTCGACTGTAATTCTGTGGCCAGTTCACTTGTCCTAGTCCCCGGAAATAAAGTTGAAAACTTTGAGGAGATTTACTGGAAAGACAGGAAAATAATTAAAAGACCAGAAAATATTTCATATGGTAAAACAGTCAGGAAATTAAGTCTCCTAAACCTATCAGAAAGAATGCTACGGTTTGACTTGGACGTTCACATATGAGAAAGAGGAAAATAAATACATTGTAGACTTCTTGATCAACCAACCAATAGTACAGCAAAAAATGTGATAAGGTAACTGAAAACTCCAAGTAGGCAAATTTAGTCTCAAATAGGCTGGATCAAATCAAGCTATCAAAATTACAATTGGTTATTTATAGAAGATCTAAATTCAAAATTTAATTTTCTCTACTCATCACTGGTAAGGCTACACCAAGAGAATTGTACCCAGTTTGGGGCTTCCCTACACAAGACAGACATGGACATACTGAAGATAGTCTATCAAAGGACTACGAAGATGACTACAGGACCAACACATCTCTCAAATGAAGACAGGCTGAGAGTTGGGCCTTTTTAACCCAGGGAAGAGAAAACTCAGGAAATCTCATCCATGCACACAAGTACTTGAAGGAATGATGTAAATAAGATGGTGACAGGCTCTCTTCAGGTGGTGCCCAGTGACAGGAATAGAAACAATGGACCCAAAGTGAAGCATAGGAGGTTGTCTTTGTATGTCAGGAAACACTCCTTCACTGTGATGTGACTGAGATATTGCCCAGAGAGGTTGTGTAGTCTCCCTCCTTGGAGATGCTCAAAAGCAATTTGGACATAAATATGAGTAATCAGCTCTGGCTGAGCCCTGCTTGAGCAGGAGGGTTGCAGTAGGTGACTTCAAGAACTTTAGTCATTCTGTGTCACCATGATTCTGTGATATTTGGTCTCAGCTGGTAGTGGTTACTAAGTCATCCTAATCCTGGAGTATACTCCATACGGGAGTATGCTAGGAACCATGTAGTTTAATGTCTTAATAAATAAATATATAAATAACCTGGAGGAAAGGTTGCGGTGCAACCAAATCATCAGATTTGCAGATGATGTCAAACTGGGACAGAATCCATGCAAAGGCAGACCTGTCTGTCATTCAGAGCTGCCTAGACAATTGGGATGAACAAGCTTACAGGAACCTCATGAAACTTGACAAGGACAAATTTAATGTCCTGGGTATGAGAAGGAAGGAGTCCTTGCAGAGTACAGGCACTGCCCATCTGGGTAACAGCTCTGCTGGAAACACCTGGGGGTTTTTGTTGACAGAAAGCTGAGCATGAGCCAGCAGTATGCCCTGGCACCAAAGAAGGTCAACAGCTTCCTGGGCTGTATTAAAAGGAGCACAGCCACAAAAGCAAGGAAAGGGATTATCCTCCTCTGTTTGTTAGACCACATCTGGAATCTTATATACCAGTCTTGGGAATTCCTTTGTAAGATGCTGACAAACTGAAGCAGTCAAGAAAAAGACTCTCAAAATGGTGAGGGGTTGGAGCAGAAAGACAGGGAACTGAACTTGTTCAGGCTGAATAAGAGAAGACTTCAAGGGGAAAGCAGCTTGCAATATTGAGAGCAGGTCATCAGGAAGTTAGAGGCAGGCTCTTAACAGTGATGCATGCCAGGAGAACAAGAAACACTAGACATGAATCTGAACAAGAAAGATTCAGAATGGATATGAATAGACACATTTTATCATCAGAACAGCTAAGCATTGGAACAGGTTGTCCCAAAGCACATGGAGTCTCCATACTTGGAGATTTTCATGATCCAACAGGATAAAGACCAAGTCCTCCTGGCCTGATCTCAGAGCAACCACACATGTAGCTGTTATTAAAGCAGAACAGTCATGTTGAAACAATACCCTCAGGAGAAGGGAGATGCTGAGAAAATATCAAACACTAACACAATACTTTTAAGTTTTCCTTATTCTTCTCTGCAAAAGCATCAGAGAGATTGAAGAATAAAGCATCGCATTTAAGACTCCCTCAAACTTGAGCTTTTAACAGACCATGAAACATTAGCTTGCTGTTTGTATCAGCCTGATGAAGGGAGTGCCTTTATATTTAAGGCAAACCACAGAAAAAGCAAAAAAAATTTTTCTACTACATTTTTCCAGTCCAGGATAACCCCTATAGTAAGTGATCATACAGCCTGTGGTTACATGTAACAAATTTTGTGAACAAGCAGAATTATAAGTGACTCATGGCTACAGTGCTCACATGATTTATACAACTTAATAAAAGAAGCTCCAGGAGAAAATGAGACTAATATAATCACATAGCATCCAATATATAGAAAAGTGGACTGACTGCATTGTACATTAAATTAATGTCATGATAGAAACAATTCACTGGATGTCATTCCCTAGAGCCTCTGCCTCAGCCACTTGTCATGGCTTTTGGAAATATGTTCTACTTCACATTTTTAAGCCCTATGGAGACAATATCATCAAAGGTTCAGCATCAAACAAATTCACTGTTTTCATCTCAGGATCTGTTCCCTGGTTATTTTAACTGAATGGGGCTCCCAAGATATCAAGGCTGTGGAAAATAGCCATGTCCCATGTTTCTGATGACTCTGTACTTCTAGTGAGGCTCACAATGCATGACTGTTTTTGTAATAAACAATAATATCATTACAAACATTAATTATATTGCCTCAAAAGCCCTAGGGAATCATGCATTCACAAAAAGAGACATAAATTGGAAAAAAATAAGAAAAATGTAACTGCTGTTTTATTTTCCTTTAGATATACTATGATATGAATGTGATTTCCAGAAGTTTGATGACCTACCATCCTCAAAGTCTGTAAGTGTAATTGCATTGCTGTGTGTGTGCAGAGAAAAAAGAAATCAAGCTACAGACACTTTAAGTTAGGTAGAAAGAACTCTGCTATTCAAATTTAGAGAAGCCTTTCCCCTTATGTGACTTATTTGGTCATGAAGCAGCTCTGTACAAAACAGGAGGTAAGATTTAAGACACCTTAACCCTAAAGATATTCTTAACTTTTTTTTCTGCATGGAAAGGAATCTTATGACATTTTATTGTCTTTCTGCTTTGTAAATTCTCTAAAAATACCCTTCCTATAAACTGTTCATAAATATTTTGGCAGTGTTTCTCTTTACTCTCAGAACAAGCATGATTTCGTTGACAGTATCTCCTGATATTAGAGTTGGCCATTCAGTGTGCATTCAAATATATTTTATACAAAACAAAAACGTTAAATATACATTCAAATACATTAGCCACTTTTGAAGTTTGAGGAATAGAATTAGGCCCCAATTATATTTTCTTGTATTTATTTAATCTTACTTCATGACCTGTAAATTAAATAAAATAACAACATAGATATTATCAAGAAATATCAAATAGAAATCCCTTCAGAAACCCTCCCCTCTGACACTACTGAGGAAGCAAGCCAGTTCAGGACAAACAAGCATGTATTTTACTTGAATTATGAGCAGAATTCAAAAATTAGCTGTTCAAATTGCACTTAATAGTTTAATGTTGACTTGAGCCGTCTAAAACTTGATGTCAAGTATGAGCTATACATCCTGATTCTGTCTGCTGTAAACTGAGACATGTTCCATCAGGTAAAATTATCCCTTTTCTTGTAGATAACTATCTTAAAATGGAAGGAGTAAAGGTGCTTATCTCACTTCATTGACTAAAGACTACCTTAAACTAACTTAGAGATTGTTATATTTAGATAAGATAAAATTAAAAGGACTATCTATGCATTTCTTCTAATGCTGCTCTTACCTGGAGTTAAAAATAAGGAGAGATTTGAAGGGCAGGAAAATACACTTCAGCAGGAACATAGCCAGCAAAATTAAAATGAAAAAAAAAAAAACCAAAAAAAAAAAAAAAAACCAAAAAACCACAAAATGTGGCCTTGATAGTCAGAGACAACAACGACTATGAACATTAAAAAAAAAAGCTGAGGCCCTAGCTGCCATCTTTGGTTCAGGTTTTAATTCTAGGATGTGCCATCAGGCCTCCTCAGTTCCTGAACTTAGCAGTAAGAGTCTACGGCATTATCTGCAGAACTGAAAGATTAAGTAAGGCAGCATCTAAGCAAGCTGGGCATACACATACATATCTATGGGACCAGATGGGTTACACTCAAGGATGATGACCAATGTCAGCTAATATTCCATTCTCCATAGTTTGAACTCCTGTAGCACCTGTGAAGAAGCAAGTTCCCCTATGACTAGAAACAAGCAAATGATAGACCAAGCATTAAAGAGGAGGGTACTAAAGGGTTTTTAACCAAACTACATGTCTGGGAATAGTATGAAGCAAATTCTCCTCATTGCCATGACCAAGCACATACAATGTCAGAAGGTGGTTAGGAACACTTGGCTTGGATTTACTTAAGGCAAATCATACCTGATCAACCTCACTGACTCCTACGATGAAATGACTGGCTCAGCAGGTGAGAGGGGACAGCAGTGGGTATTGCTGGACTTTAAAAAGGTTTACCACAGAGTAGTCTCATAAACATATTACTGAAATAGGAATTTATGGATAGATTACAAAGCTGATTGAACCACTGAATCAAAGTAATGTGAACAGCAGTATGAAGTCCAGCTACTAGCAGCCTCTCTCAAGGGTTATCTAGGGCCAATGCTTTCTAACACAATTATTAATGGTCTGGACATCAGAAATGAATGCCCTTGAGGTTTGTAAATGATATCAAATTGGTGGGAGCAGCTGAGAACCACTGGAGGATACAGATGCTGCTAAGAGACCACAGCAACCTGGAGAAGTGGGCTGACAGAAACCAAATGAAGTTCAATCGAGGCAAATGCTGAAGCCCGTACCTGGCACAGGTTGGGCCCCATGCAATGGCACAAGCTGGGCCCTGCCCAGCTGGAAAGTAGCTTTTTTTGAAAAGAATCTGTGAGTAGATTATTTGGACTTGTGTCCTCAGTGCGCTCTTGCAGCAGTGAAGGTCGGGTGCACCCAGGGCTCTGAAGGAGTCTGTCGAGCAGGATATACATAAACATACTGGGCTAAGTCTGGTACAGGACCACAGGACTGCTAGGGGACTGCAGCAAGAAGTGCTGAAATACCTGGGAAGATCAGTGCTAGGGCAGGGAGGCTACAGGGCTTTAACTGCTACATGCAAACATATCACTGGAGGGTAAAAACAACACAAAGCCACTCTCTTTTTGGAGATCAGGGAAAAGGCAAGAATAAACCAACAAGCATTGCAATGAAAAAATTTTAACGATTTCCACAACATATGGTAGGCAAATATTAGAGCAGCTAAGTAAGGAAATCAAACCTTGAGTACTGCTGAGGAAATCTTCAGGTTCTCCATTTTTTATGATCTTTAAACCCTGATCAAGTAACGCCCTAAGCAAGCTGATGTAAGTCAGCTTTGAGCTGGGGTTAGACTAGATGAGCTCTGGAGGTACCTTCCAATATAAACTACTGAATGATTCTAAAGAGTATTATTCACAGTTATTAATTAACAAATATTAATTAATAATTGATACATCAATAATTAATGTCTTCCTGAAGGAGGCCTCTCCTGGATGAAAAAGTCTAATTACATTTAAAAAACATTATCAGCAAAAGGAAAATGTTTTGCATAGTAATCTAAATAAAAAGCACAGCTTCGCTCTTATTCATAACTCATGTCAGTTATTCATGCTTTCTCTTTCTGATCTGTAAAACGTATTTTACATACAAATCAGAACTAAAGACAAGGTCAAGACTTAATAATTTAGTTCTTAATTGAGGTTCAGTGGAATATAGGTAGCAACACTGAAGAAAAGGATGTAGAAAATCTTACTTCAGCAGCTGCTTATCATTACATATATCTGGAAGTCTCTTTATTCTGATTCCATAGGAGTCTAAACTCAAATGCAGTTGCATTTTCAGGTGGTAGGTTAACATCCCTCAATCTATAAACATGCAAAGAGATGAATTAAGACATTCTCTACCCTCAGAGCAAACTAAACATACCTAAATAGTGCAGGATATAGCACAGAGCACACCTGGCACACTTTCTTTCACAATGAAACTTGTCATAGTGAACATAATTTCATAAAAACTCTGATCTAGGAACCAGGACACATGGCTCCCATTTTGTTTAACCCCTAGAAGATTCAAATCCACTTTTTTTGCCTCCAAAAATAGTTAAAAGAGAGGGGGAAATTCTCCATCCACCCTTTGTGTTAATAATAAAAACTTGTTAACCAAGAACTTATGATGTACATAGCACCTTTGCTACAGTCATCACCTAAGGACAGAGAGATGTGGATTTCTGTGTGCTCCTAAAGAATTTAGCATATTTTTTCAATAAAGAATCAGTTCATTCTAAATACAATCAATTCTGGAAGAATAGATATGAACTCAGCTCCCTACCTTTCTAAGTGGGTGCCCTAATTTCAGGACTACAAAATCCAAGATTAATAAAATGGAAGAAGGGAGAAAAGGCTGTTTAATAAATAGAAAAAAATATTTTCTTGAAATATGTACCAAGAGTCACATTCTTCCATCCATGAAGGTGGTGTGGTACTAGAACAGGCTGCCCAAAGAAGCTGTGAATTCCTCAAAGTGTTCAAGGGCAGGCTGGATGGGGTTTTGAGAAACTTTATCTACTGGAAGGTGTCCTTGACCAGGGAAGAGGGGTTGGAAGTAGATGATCTTTAAGGCCCCTTCCAACCCTAACTATTCCATGATTCTATCCAGCATAAAATTTTTATCTCAACTTATTCTGTTCGTTATACTTCTTATATATTTTTTCCAGCATATCCTGAGTTTTATGATGAAGTTTCCAATAAAACATCAAATAATTTATTATAAGAAATGAATCCAACTCAAAGAAAGATCTGAATAGTGGACTAATAAGCTGCTCCATTTTGGTAGCTGCTTAATGTCTGAAAATCATAGTGGGGAAAGCAAAGAGGGACAGGACATGTATGGTTTGGACTCCAGCAATTCTGGATTACCCTGGAACTAAGACTTTGTCCTCCCATCCTCACAGGCTGCTATTGCCTCCATGATGCTAATCCATAACACTGAAATGCAGGCCATGCCCCGCTGTGTTATAACTACACCAGACCACTCTAAAAGAACAGATACCCTGAGTAAAGCTCAAATAGCCTGTCTTCTGCAGGGCTGTAAACAACTCTTTAAATCAATAGCTGTGCCAGTGCAATATTACTGTCATCACATGCTTACAGTTCTTCCAGTCCAAGTAGGACATGTCATAAGTTTCATGCTGCATTTTCTGACAAGTTACTGTTTTATGTTAAACTTAGACTCCAAGTGACCTGACATTAACGATGTTTATCTACCACTTAGACTGCTTAGATACCAAGACATATTTCCCTCGTTCCTCGATCAGCCATGCCAGCCTCGATCCCCATTCTGTCACTCTTACTGGGAGCCACCACAAGCAGCAGCACAAAGATTTTTACAGGAGGTTAGGGGGCTTGGAGCTTGTCTCTTGGTGATAAAATTAGAGAGGAGAATTAAAGTGATTACACTCTAAAAATGACTTATTGGAAGTGACAGGTTTTCTTAACCTAAATATTTTTTAAGTACCAAATTTGTCACTCCTGTAAGTTATATGCTACTAACTGTAAAATTATTTTATTGCAGCAGTAAAAGAAATGAAGTACTTTTAGCGAATGCTTTTAGATAAATCAGGGACCTTGTATTCAATTCACATTTTATTTGCTTATAGGATTCTTTTATTTTTGACTGAGTTGCCGCAGACCTCTGAATCATGAAAGGAAGTGTATGTCTCCACAACACTGTCCATCCCCTGTTAGCTCTCCTGAGCCAAAGCAAGCCAGTGAGCAAGGCAAAGTGAAAAACTAGGCAGTTACAGTTGCTGAGGTGGTCTAGTGATGATTTAGATGATGTGTCCAAAGGAGAAACACAGAAAGTATAATGCCATATAGGTTGCACACCATAATTATTTCACACAGGTCTGAATACTGCATGTGCCAGTAGGAACAAATCCTTCCCATTATGCCTCAAGGGCCTCCTCTGTGTTTAGATGCTTTGTTCTCTTTAAATTCCACTCCACCACATTCTAGATGGCAGGCTCTTCTGCAAGATGCAGCAGTGGCAAAGTAGATTCAGAAGAACAAGAAAGGCTGAGAGACACCCACCATAAAGAGCCTTATTTTTCACCAGCTTCAGCAGATCAGAAAGTTGTTTCCAGTCATCCCTTAGTCCTTGTTCTAGAACCTCAGGAGAAGTTGCTGTTTTACATAGCACCCTAATCTCCAAATCCTCTTTTCAGTACTTGGAAGATGCTATTCCTAGTGGCAACAAAATGATAGCTTCCTCCTGAAGAACCTACACCACAAATATTTCCCCATTAATCTTCCACTTACAAAGAGGGCTACAATGAAGAATCTGTTGGGAGAAAAGGGGCATCTATAGGATTTGTCTATACTAGCACCTTTTTTATCTATGTCCAAGCTATCCCATCTTTAAAAATATGTATTATTTAAGTGTAACTGAAATCCTAAGACCTAAATTTGGTGTTAATAGACAATAACACCACCATGACTCTCATTTGCAGGTGGCAGTGAGATGTCCTGCTGCTTTGTGCATGGCTGTAAATGAGCCCACACCAATTCTTCCCTAACTCAGTGTCTAAACAAGTATCTGAGGACTAGGTATCTAAGTGAAACTCAAAGTGAGTGAGCAAGCCATATTATTGCTTGAGTTAGATGAGTTCAATTATAAATTCAAATTTCAGAAAACCACCTAACTTCATGTAAAAGCATCATTAAACTCAAGGTGAAGATTGAGGTGGGGAGGAGGCAGTGTCCCAGATGGGTTCAGTACTTCACTGAAGAGAGACATCTGAGATAAAGCTAGGCATGACTTTGAAATTAAATTAATAATTATAAGAAACAAACCATAGCCATTCTCTACATTTTGCTTTTCAAACATGAGAATTTAGTACAGAAAAAAAAGAGGTTTGCTGATTTGTTTCTGTATTAAAACTGAGTCTATACACATTAGTTATTAATAAAATATGAAGCTGATATGAACTATATCTGTGCTAAGTACAGTAGTATTTCATGGTTGTCTGTATACCACACCACAGCCTCTCAAAACTACATCAGGCTTGAGAACTGACTTCAGATGTGGCTTTGCTCTTGCCTGAGTATCTGTTCTAGTTCACTTACTGAGAACTCATAAATTAACAGGTGACCTAAAAAGGACTTCTTAAAAATCATATGACAGAAAGATCAAGTGGTTGGTTGTGAATATATTAGATGATACATACACAAAATAGATATTTAGATGTTACTACAAACAAGTATAGAAAATCACAAGGTATTTTTTTCCATTTGTCTTCTCTGTGTGTGTGTGTGTGTGTTACATACGGAAAACATAAAAAATTGATGCATGCTTTGTCCTTCCAATGTGCAAACATCCACATGTACACATGACCTAAGCATCTGAAATGACTACAATTAGCACACTGTAAAATATTCAGGGGAATTTGTGAAATTAAATTCTAGTACTTGTGCTCAGAAAGGTTTAAATTGGTGCCTGTCTTAGAAATGTAAACAAGTATTAGTTAAAAGAAAAAAAAGTCTTAAAAGGAGTTAGAGTTGTTGAAACTCCATCTTCAAATAACAGCTATAAGTCATGGTTTTGAGACTACAAAGTACCTTTTGGCTCGTACTCCAATCAATGTTGTGTAATTTTGATTATCATTTATAATATAATGGCAAATCTATAAATCTAAATGAGAGATGCTAGTTTAAAGCTGCATATAAAGTACCATATAGGGCAGGACACTACACAATGCAACATATTCAAATAAAGAATTCACATGTTAAAAGAAAAACTAATTCTTCATAAAATGTACTTTTTCCTAGCAAGATTTTAGAAACAAACTAAAACATCTAGAAATTAAGAATTTATGGGCAACTGCTTTCCTTTCTGCTTTTTTAAAATGTGTATGATAATCTTCATACTTGAAAAATATCAAATACAAAAAGTATTACATGCATTTATCTCTGTGTTCAATGGATGAGACACACCAGCCATAACCATCTCAAATATACTTATTTAACCAAGGCCTAAAAATGTTTTGTTTCCTCTCCTTTGGTTGTTAATAAAAGATGAATAAAGAAGAAAAAGATGAAGAAAGGGACATCAACACCAACAGCTTCTTTTTCAGTGTCTTCACAGATGATGAGCAGCAACTGGAATATTTATACTGCATTTTCATACCTGGAAGTAAATAGTGGCTGGCGGGGAAGGACATGAAGGAGGGGGAAGGTTGCCCTCTCCATCAAATATATTTTAACTTTACATCTAAAATCATTCATATTATAACCCCAATCTAAATAAAAATATAGGAAGTTATGTTAAAATGGAGAAAAATGCAGTTTTAAAATAATAATGTCAACTGGAAATAACCAGGAAATTTTTAAGACTAATCAGGCATTTTTCCCCTCTGGTAACATTAAATGCCAGATCTTCAAATTATCCACATGCAGCTGGATATAACTCTGAGTTGCATCACACTCCTGCAAACACTGTTCACAACACACTGCATACAACAAATTTACATGGACCCTGGAGATAAAAATCATCCAGTAAATCTCAGTTATCTGATTTCAAATTTACTATCAAGGGGCAATAATTTGTCATTTAAGAACACAAAGGGGAACAATGGTGTTCCTTATTGCTCAAAGACATTTCTTTACTTTAGATCATTTCCAAATGCAGCTACTGCTTAAAGGTTTGGAGTCTGATCCTTTTTTCCATAGCACAATGACAAAAAAAGCTCAGAAGCCAAGGACAGGGAAAGAGCTGATTTAGCATT
Source organism: Peucedramus taeniatus (assembly GCA_013400575.1). Taxonomy (NCBI): domain Eukaryota; kingdom Metazoa; phylum Chordata; class Aves; order Passeriformes; family Fringillidae; genus Peucedramus; species Peucedramus taeniatus. The sequence goes on along the minus strand of WBNO01002115.1, from coordinate 13,816 downwards.
TTCCCATTCTAAAATCCTCTGTGAAGGGTTTTAAAGTGTGAAGAAGAAGTGAGAATAGGTATGTAACATGCACTAGAGCTAGATCCATTATTAACTCTTCCTCCGCAATTTCAGGAAGGGTTAGAAAGCTACAGAGAAGGCTGATGGTGAGGGAGAGGAAAAAAAAATTTAGTTTTTTGTTTAGTAACCTGATACAAGAAAGAAAGAATCATACAGAATGACTCTGTCATGCAGAAGAAACTAATGATGGGAGAACTTAGTATTTCACATTGATTCTCAATTTTATTATTCATTTTTGATAGCAGCAGCAGAACCCGAGACAGTGGGGGAAAAAAAAAAAAAAGGAAAGAAAGGATTCTGCATATTCCCTAAAGAGAGACCATGAAACTCTTCCTCAGCTTAAGAAACATCACTAATGGCTTCCTTTATCCTCCCCTCCTGCTTTCAACTATTGTCCTTATAAGTACGATTTCAAAAATTATTCCTTTTCCCTCTTCTTACTAACACTGCACATAATCAGTCTCAAAATTAAACCACACTACATACACAGTCTTAACATACCAAGTTTGCTGCCAATTCAAAACCTTATGTTTGGTCTCAAAAAGAAACTATTCTTTCCTATTTCCAGTATAAAAAATTCATCCAGATATTTCAGCTGTTAGCATAGGCTGACATGATGATTTCTCCTCCAAAGCATTCATCACATCAGTTTTCTCTACACCCAAAATAATACTGTAAAAATAACAGATCTGTATGTCCAAACAGCATCAACTCCTTCCTTCGAATTGCCCCTTTATAAAATGGAAGTGAGAGATCCCTGTCCAGGACTTCAAGACTCCACAGCCCCAGGTAAACTCATACTTAAAACCCTTGTTTAATTGATGCCAGGTAGTTTGGAACTAGCATATCACCTTAAAGCTCACTTATTGGAATTATCTGTTTCTATCCATCAGTGTAACTACCAGTTTGATTAAAAACTAAACTCTGCTCCCACAGATATGTTTAACTTTATAAAATACAAAATAGCAAATAGACACCTTAACAACTTTGCATACCTTGGCCAAGATCGCTCAACAATTACTGCAAAATCATTTTCTATCTTGTCTTAGATCACACTTTCAACAGGAAAGCTCAATATTTTCTACAATATTTTCTACATGATTAAACCTCACATGGTGGGAAAATGCCCCAGAAGATCATCAGAACACACACTTCCATGTTTTCCATAGGACTTGGACAGGAAAGCAGACACAGAACCTGTACCTTTAACTTGGACATCTAAGGATACTTCAAGATGCCTGCAAGGACTGCCATACTTTTTAAAAAAAGGCCATAAAACTCCTTGAAAATGGTGCCATTAAAAATTCCTAATGGCTGACCCAAGGCACACAGATTTATTTAAGGCCCCCTCAATGTAAACTTCTACTTGGAATTTAAGCAAGAAGCAGCTTATCTAAGTTAACAGGTTAACAAAGTCCCTAGACAGGTCTCACACCACAGTTCATAAACCAATACCAAAGCTACCTTTGAATTTTAAAAAAGTAATAGTTTCTGATACAAGCTTTTACCTACAACATTTGGAAAATATTACTGTAGCTTCTTACACAGGGATTTGAGAACAGGTTTGGAGTTTTGACATGCATCATTATTCTCTGAAATTCAGGGCAGTTCATTAACACACACTCTGATTGGCATTTAGTAGACTGGGAGCACCCAGGAAACAAAGTACTCGTATTTGTTAAAAAATGCAGTCATAGCAGAATGAAAAGGAGGAAAGAAGGAGTTGCGGAGTGAGAGAGAGGGAAAGAGATGTCCAACAGCTTTTAATCCTTTATGTCCTTCAGTCATGGTCATTCTCACTCACCTGCCATCTCAGCACGAGGTGGGGACCAAACTAATACTGGGTGCCTCCCTCCCTGGAACTGTTCAAGGCCAGGCTGGATGTGGCTTTGAGCAACCTGATCTAGTGGGAAAAAAATAAGCCCCTTCCAACCCAAACCATCCTATGATTCCATAATTTAGTTGCAGCCCATAAGGTGTCATCTCCACCCTTTTTTTTTTTTTTTTTATTACTCAGCTAATGTACCCTCCAATTTTCTACTTACAACTGAACACAGTCAACACACCATCACTGGAAACACATCTCAACCTCGTTAAAGTCATACATTTTCTTTTGCAACAAACTAGACGTGATGCACTTTAGAGACAGCTGCATAAAAGGAAAAACTCTGGCTATGCCACGTTACTATGCCACCAAACCATAAGTATTTAACTTTGACTTCTCTCTTTTTATTAATAGAGGCACAAGCATAATCCTCCAGGCATGAATGCCAGGAAGGCAAGGCAATGAGAATAAATGTTTAATGCTGTTGAATGGGCATAGCAACTGTACTCCCTGCCTGCAGCCAAATATTGCTACTATAAAGGCATTCTTCCAGTTATCACTACTAATAGTTGTTGCTGGGCAGGTATGTATATAGGAACCATACTCTAAAAGTGAGGAAAAGGTGTGTGGGGGGAGGGGGGGAAAAAAAAGAGTGTAATAATTTTCTATTACAGACAAGAGTTTTGCTAAAGAAATTTAATCCTTTTTCCAATATGGAAAGAAGCCAACTGTAAAGTTTACTGCAATTTCAGTAAGTGTGTGAACTCCAGCAGCATTGATTGCAATAACCCCTTCCTTCTCCCTTAAAATAAAACAACCCCCCCACTCAAATAGGCTACTTGGAGAGATAAATCCTTCTCTCTATTTTCCCTCCCCCACAAGTTGTACCTTCAACACAGCCAGAACTTCCCCAGATCAGAGGACACTGCCAGCGCAGGCTGACCAATCTCAGAGGGTTTTTTTCCTCTTTTTTTTTTTTCCTTCAAGATACTCCGTGTTAACAGCTTGAGGGGGTTCAATCAGCACTGCTTTGATCTCGGCTGGAACTATAATTATTTAACATTGTTACAAGGATTTCTATAATCCATCCTACCATTAAATCCCTTTTACACCCTCATCTTCTGAAGGCTAATCTGCATCCGTACACTCAGTTTGTCTCTTCAGCTGGTTTCATCAGGCTCTGGCATTCTCCAACATCCAGAGTGATGGTTCTTTTTTTTCTAATGAAATAATTTTCTTTCAAATTGAAAAGCGCAAAAGGTCCTGTGCATTTGCTACCTTTTGATGAGATAGCTATATAACACCAATATAATCCACTGTTTGCTGCAAACTTCCTCCCAATTTCATAAAATTCATTTTCTCTGTGGTGTTTTCACTGAATTGATGATACTTATTCGTGTGTTATATACATAGCTGAGGAAAAAAATAATCAAATGAACACGAGTAGATGCTCTTTGAAAATACAGCAGAGCCAAGAGCAGCAATAGTGTGCTATTCCTCTTGCACTCTCTTTGATAAATACTGTAGGAAACACTATACCTAAACTTAGAAAGCCAGGTAAATAAAACTGGAGTGCTTGAAGAGAAAACAGAAATATTTTATAATGATAATGCATGAAAGACACACCACATGGAAAAAGGACTTTAATTGAATCAAAGGAAATAAATTATAGAAAGAAAATGAATACAGAGAAGAGTGAAAATGAAGGACATGAACAAAATCAGACCAAGAATATAAAAGGAGATGATCAAAAATTATGAATTATCAAAAGGGAACAGGAACAACAAAATGCTTTCCTTTTTATTTAGGAAAAAAAAGTTGAAAAGGAAAATATAATTTCTTCAGCACATGTATGAGCACATTGGGGAAACTGTCATTTTGCTGCACACATTTTTTGTTAATTTTTTTTAAGCAGCCAACCTTTTGTTATTTTTTTTAAGCAGCCTGTAAAGGCTTTTGCTCTGCTAAGCACTGCTGGATTTCACCTCGACAGCTCCTGTGCTGTGACCGTCTGCGTGGATGAAGGAAGGGGAACACAAGTGCAGGGATGACAAATACAACAGGGGAGCATCACCAGGCCATGATCACAAGAGAGAAGCACACATAAGCTTAGGTGCTGCAGTTTTCGTATGAAGTAAATGCATTCAGTTAAATAATCTCATGCCTTCTTCCCCATAATGCACAGCCTTAAGGCAAATAAAAAACAATATATGTGGACTTGCTTTATTACTACAAATTCTGCATAAGGGAGGCAAAAGTTAAAGAGTAGGAAGTGTCTGCATAAAAGAAAAATTGAAGAAAAAAGTTGATAAAAACACAAATAGGATGCACCACAGTTAAGTAACTGGCACTGAGATAATAAGAGCTTTAAAAGAGTTTATTTTCTTTTATTCCCCAAAACTGCCAAGATAAGTTTTAGTTTATCAGCTGATGCTTGAAAAAGTCATCAAGCAACAATTATAATTCTAAAATACTGTTTGGAGTTAGCTAAAAAATTAAAATAATAGGCAACAGATACAACTGATCATCAGAAGGAGAAACTAAGAGCCACTGATGCTACACACAGGGTATTTCAGGATATCCCTTCAGTCATACTTATGATATTTTTTATTAAAAAAACAAACTGTAAAAGACAAAAAAACCCTGCAACTAACTCCTTTAAGAAAAGATTTGTCCTTACAAACATTTCAGGCATTATTTATCACAATCCTTTTCTATACCTGCACAATATTTAAATATCTTCTTCTCTCAATTCTTCATATTGGTATATTCCCATATACAATTACAGCAAAATATACACAGTTATAGTAAAATCATTCCACTAGAAAATAAAACAACAAGCATTATGACACCACAAGATTGTATCCACAGATATAATCAGTCACAAAACATTATGGGGTTTTTAAAACTTAAAATAAATAAGAAAACACTGCAGAATTCAAATTAATTTTCCATTAAAATGTTACCATGTTATGTTAGACCTTACTATGTGGGTATGAAATGAACAACAGCCTCAAGATTTAGCTCCTATTTCTCAAAGCAAAAGAAAATACATTTACTTTAGGAAACATATACAAGTCAAAACATCTTAAGTATTTTAATAAAAAACTGTTTCAAAATAGTAAGTTAGAAAATCAAGCAAATTCATGAAACAATATTCTGTAATTTACAGAAACTGAAGCAACTACAATTTGAAGTCCACTGTATTCAGAATTCTTTGTATTGAAGTAATTTAGTCCACCTTTAAGGCCTTTTACATTTCCAGAGTAGAAAGGGGTCTTTAGTATTGCTTTGATTTGCATCCTTATTCATTTTTTCAGGCTGGCAGATTGCTGAGTATGTAGAAAGTACCTTGATGTAGGCAGATTCTTCCTGGAAGAGCTTCTCAGCTGAAGCCACAGTCCTACAAACACGTTTGTGCTTAGCTTCATGTATGTGGGTAGTTCTGTTTTTTAAGGGAATGCTCACATACATTAAAATAAAAGTTTTTATGTATTTTGCAAGATGAGAGCCTAGAAGACCAGAAGTGTTTTTCTGAAAGTTTTTTTTTTTCTTACTACCTGTAGAGAAAAAATTAAAGTAAGACTTACTGATTCTATCCTCAAATGCCAGGTTAGTCTGAACAGATAGATTTATGCATGGATTCCTTGTACTCTTCTGTAAAATCTTTTTCATGGAGACCTAAAATATTTTCAGGTGCCCAGAAGTGTATTTGTTCTTCTCCCCCTCTAATAACAAAGTGCAGGCAGATGAACACTCCCCTGATGACTGTGCCTAACAGTCTTGCTCATGAAGAGTACATTTGTGAGTCTTGTGCAAATGATATATGTATTCATACATTAACTAGCCATTAACAGACTAGGTATTAACACCATTGTCATCAATGTGTACTTTTATATTTACTTCAACAGGACCAAAAATTTTAATTATATATTTGAGATCCTTAAATGTAAAGACCAAGTTTGACTAGCTTGAAAAAAATAATAAGTTCCTGCCCTCTGTTAAAATTTAAGAAAGCATAAGTAATTGCTAAATTTGCACATATAGCTGTCTAACAGAATCCATAACATTTATTACTTCATTTCTGGAGAGAAGACACTGTTAAATTTAGTGATATTTGACAGCAGGATACTCTACAAATAGTCCCCTGACATCCATAGGGCATCCAAGAGTGATGAGTATTTCAGCTGAAGATGACCATGTTGGGTTACAGGAGTCAGCCTCAGTATTTGGTATTCTTTATTTATGCATACATACTGCTTAATATAGTAAAGCAAAGCTCTGACTTCTGGTGAGCAAAAATAATGTTGTATTTCACAGTTATGATGTCATCAAAGGACTATATTTCATGGCTTTAACATCTTTGCAAATATATACATGAAGTGGTATCCCCAAGGATCACTACCTGCCAGGGCTGCCTGAGGTTCACCAAGGTGGACCTCCTTAAATTCCATTTAATGTACATTAACATTTGAATATCAAGGAAGTCTAAATAGCCTGAGAGTAGAAAAGGTATTCTCAGTTTCACACACTGTAGCATACTTGCCATATTACATGAATTTTTCTATATATTATGTGCTGTGTTATCTTCAATTCATTCTTTTTAAATTTCAACACACTATATTCCTTTTATACGTGTATCTGTGCATATATGCTTTATATATTATATGTAATTACAAAATTACAACTCAAGTGAAGCTCATATAATACATAAACTATCTATGACTATGTCTCAGAATTTCAGATCTTGAAAATAGAATTTGATTGCTTTATTCACTCTAAACCAGTATCATTGTAATATCAGCCTTAAGCAATATGGGCTGCTAAAATCATTTGGTTCCATTTTTCCAAAAAGGAAAACTGATAGGATTATTTTTGTGATAAATTAATTTTACCATGTAATTGCAATTATGACTTCTAATTAATGAATGGTTTCAGCCTCACTAACTAGGTCAGCATTTTTCTTTTAAAAATATATCATTTTTTCTCTTTAGATAAGTAACATGATATGTCCAAGCTTTGAGAAACACACAGCATTTTTATAGGGCAATGATCTTAGAAGCTGAGAAATGGTGAAACTACTGAGATGTGCTTTCTGAAAAATTCAAGCCATTTTTGGTCTCTTTTATAAGAAAAAGCAAAAAGCAAGCAGATGGCAAGAGGCCTTTTAAGAGGAAAGATCAGTTTCTTAGCACTATTGGAGTATTTAATGTCTTCACTACGCTTTCCAGTATACAGAACACTGAACAATGTGAGACCAATTAATCAGTTGAGCAACTAATCTATTACATCATGGTTGTCAATACCCATATGCCATTGCAGGATATATTGACAGAAGGCAGAATCCAAGGAGATTGACTTTTCTGTAATCAGATGCATTCCTACAGAAAAGCATAAAAGAAACCTGAAGCTTTCATGTAGAACAGACTCCAACACTCCTGATCACCCATTGCTTTGCAGGTAATATTTAAAGATTTAAAGATTTAAAGATTTAAGGGTACCACAGCAATATGCAAGGACACTTCTTCAGTGTCCCTTGAAGATGTCTTCTGGCACATTTATACCATTTCAAGCCCTACATCCCCGTCAACTACCTTATCACACCATTCTTCGATGACTCACACATTGTGGCATGATGATATATAAAAAAAAACTAAATAAGTTGCAGCTATTAAAATAATGACTAGCAGGACAAGATGAGAGAAAATAACTTCCTTGGAAGGCGCTCAAAATTTGATGGCTAAAGTGTTACAGATATAGTAATTAAGCAAAATGATAGCTCTTATCAGAACGCAACACACCAAAATATCTGTTGTTTCATTGCAGTTTTTTATTTTTGGGCTGCTAGAAATAGTCACATATTTAGAGAGCACCTCCTAAAGAAAAGTTCCATGAAAAGTTGATATCCAACACAAAACTTTGAAAAATAGTTAGTATCAAATGCGGAGCAGTTCTGTAATAGGGGAAAATGTTTTTTTCCTGAGAATAAGTCAATAAAAACAATAAAGTAGAAATCACTACAGTCAAAGTATTAAGTAAATAAACTTTAGTATTATACATACCTTATCAGCTAGTAACAAGTTATATGAAGCATTTACAATGTTGCATTACACAAGCCCTGAAAGCTGGACTGTGGTCAACTTAAGAAAACTCTGACTGGATGCATATCACGAGTGCTTTCCAGACAGTCTTTTNTTTTTTTCTTTTTAATGAGAACTCGTATCTATTTATATATGTAAGCCAAAGATTTATGAAGTGATTAGTAATTTTGGCACTACACTGTAAGTATCAAAGTTCAGATAACTTAATGAAGGGTTTTTTCATACAATGATGTAATTTGAAATTCAGTCTCCTGGGCTGAACCACCCAGCCCATAATGCATACACTCTGGAACATTATGTCCCTAGTGTATACATTATATTATTTTTCTAAATTATCCAAAATAGTTCATCATTGTGAGTTTATGCTGATGAAGCATCTTTTAAATCAACTCATTTATACTGCCATAAAATCAGAGCAACAAAGTCCTGAAGAAGCCCACCCCGAGTATTTTCTCTCAGTAAAAAATTATTTTCACAGCTTTATCCCCAATCTTTGAAATATATCAGACAATATTTTCTGAAATAAATAAAGCAATGTGTAATCCTGCAATATTTACTTAAAACAAAGTTATGTAAAATAAAATGAAGTTTTTTACCTGTAATCCCCAAAAATATCTTATGAAGTTGGCTGTTCAAGGTTTTCACCTTGAATACATTGCTTAAAAGTCCTTAAAAGAGACACAAAGGGGATCAAAGGGAAAGAATAAGCTATGACAGGACAATTTGATTAACTTTTTGGGGAATATATCATAAAAGATGCAATGTACATACTGGACTGGCTGCCCGCACTACCAAAACAGGCATCTGCAGGCATCTTCCCCATTAATATGATTTTTTATGCTATAGATGAAAAATATTTTTTGGAATCAACTATGACAATTAAAGGACACATTCAGAACACTCTGAAATCTTTGTCAGGGGGAGAGATGGGTAGGAAGAAAATGTCCTCTACACAGCTATTTTAGAATGTATAAGGTAATCAGCTGACTGCAGGAAAAACTAAAGAGTTATAGCTTTCCAAACACAGGCTTTAATCATTATTACTTCTGCCTACCCAAATATCTCACTAGTTTTTACCTTGAACCACACTTTTAAATATTTCATTCTGGGGTTTCTCAGATTTCATTAGAACATGCTTAAAGAACTACACATTCTGTAATTAGATCAAAATAAGGTCTGATGCTATTAAGACAGCCATTCTTACTTTTGCCAGGTTGATGAATAAGTGCTGAGTGACTGAATAAAGGAGTTTATTGCAGCATTTCTGTATGATGACCACTACTACAAAGACCATTTGCACATATCCTTGTCTGAAGCCTAAATCAAGGAGTGAAAATAAGATCTACTGTACATTTCATATCCTCCTTTTGAGAATGCAATGGTAAAGCATTCTAAAAATGAAATGTGTCCATTAAACCTAAATCCAAATGTTTAAGCTGGTCTCACTGAGCTAAACACAGAAAGTCATAGTCAGAATTGAGAGAGGACTTTGCCCTTAGTTCCAGTTCCATGACCACAACATCCAGTTTCCTTTTCTTACTCTGAACCATCCTGAATGTGCAATTTTGAGAGTAACTACAGGAGCACACGTCACATTACATTTTTTACTCTCAGCAAAAGTTAGTTCTTTTGAAAGGAGGTACAATGGTTCCTGGTTTCTTGTTGTTTTATTTATATTGATCCAACTTTTATCTCCTGATGTCTTGAGAGAGAGAGTAAATAAAGTGGCTTTTGAAGGTTTAGAAGGATACTGTACTTTGAAAATCAAAATACTTTCTTCAATGAACTGCTGAACACAGAATTCGTCACTGAAACCTGCCAATTTAAGAAATAAAGTCTAGCATCTCTCAGTAGGTATTTGTATCCAATTACTGGATTACACCTTAAGTGCATTAAATAATGCTGTGCTGTGCATATTGTTCAATATATTACCACATCCACTCTTCAATTGTTCGAGCCAGTGTTGTCATGCAGTATTCTGAATACAATAATCTTAGCTGAATTAACAGGAAAAACACAACAAATAACAAAATATTTGTGTACTGATTACATGTTCCTTTTGATGTTCACCCAACCTGCTTCCAAAACCAGACACTGTTTCCCATTCCTCTGCAACTGCCCAGGTGTAATATTGCCTTTATGGCCAAACTACAGTGAAGACAGCTGAAAAGTGCAAAGCTTTCTGTCAGCCTGTGCAGGTCCCTTGGTGCATGGAACTACAGGAAACAATGTATTGTAATGCAGATGTTCATTGATTCCCTGCAGAATTTCACAGACTAGGAGTCCTTCACTGTGTGACCTACGGGGATTTGTACTTTACATAATATCCACTGTGTAGCGTATCGTGTCCAAAGTGAAGCACCTAGTGAATCTGATGATTCTTCCTTTGCACATGCCTTTCCCAGCTATCAAGTTTTTTCAGAGAGCAAGAAGTCTTTTGTGCTTGAAACATAAATGCCAATCAAAATATATTTCAAATATGTATCATCTTTCATTCAAAGTTCAACGACTTTTACAAGTCAAGCCAATGTTCTCTTGCTGGGTGTACAGAAGAACAAAAAATTTAGGAAGACACCAGATCATTTTCAAACCTACCTAGTCGTCCTAGTTTTGGCTGAGGACAGGGTTAATTTTGCACAGTCTGGAGCTGTCTGTGCATGTCCATGTTGTTATTCTATACCACACACATCATCACTGGGGGTGGAAGCAAGGGATTCTCACCTCCAAAAAGGAGGGGCGTGGCTTGGGGTTGGGAAGATAAGGTGGCACATGGAGGGTGTGCCAGGAATTTTGCTCTTTGGCTCGGGGTTGTGCCACATTGATGAGCATTTTCCATGTAAAACATCTTCTCTTACATACACTGTTGTTCTTAGGGTTGTCTCTGGAACTGTTCATTTTTTTATCCCACTGCTCATACTTTTTACTCAACCCATAATCTCTGTCTTTTGTATCTCCCGCTGGAGGCAGAGAAGAGCGAGTGATGGGGAGGGAGGGGTACTAAACTAGGGACTGCCACTTCTAAACGATGACCTTAATCCAGAAACTAACCCACCTGAAGATCAAGATGGTCTCCAAAGAACAATTTACACCTAACACACTGAAAATCAAAAATCTTGCTATGTCAAATAAACATTTCACAAATGGGCAAATAACAAACCAGAAATAGTAAATGAATGGAATGCCATTAAAAAAAAAACCCAAGAAATAGATTTGAAGATTCTAGATAGTTTCACTTTTCTGAAGCATTTTGACTTGGATGAAAATACAGTTCTGTGTTTGAAAATATTCTAAAAGGCTAATTGTTTAAATAAAATTGAAGTTCTCCACATGTGAAATGTATATACAAAATGTTACTTCTAAACTAGGCTCATTTCTATAGCAACTGATTTTGAAATTAAATTTAAATTCACACATATATGCCAACAATAAAAATAATATATTAATAATATCAACTATACAATATGTATAATATAGAATATTATGTTTATAATAAAATGGTAAGGAAATGGCATTCCGACTGACAAAACAGTTGGAATGCTTGACAAGAGCTCCAGTATTCAGTGATGAAGTCACTGGTTTTGGATATTTTAGGTTGCAAGTGACACAATCCATGTCTCCAGGTTTACAGAATCCTACAATATTTGCACCATGCATCATGAAAGCGATGCTACCGAAGTCACCACAGCAAGTGAAATCATAACAAGAAATATGTCTTAGTTTTCAAAATTTATTACTGCTCATTCTTATGAATTTAGAGTCATTATTTTACACTTCAATTTTCTTTTAAAGCTTTGGTGACCACTATTTTTGGCTAAAGGGCAGAATTTCATTTTGTCAGGTGTGACCATACATGAAATTTCTTCCCATCTATAATACATGATCAGTATAGGTCATGCAACAGCCTCTTTCCTAGAAAAGTCAAAACTGCTCACGGGAAAGATGACAGTGAAGGTTTAGCTGCTACTTCCATGTGAATTCACCCAGCCACTCTCACATTCTCATCCTTCAGGCTCATATAGGGAGCAGTCCACCATCAGTATCAACTGCCTCGAACAACAGAGAAGCTCTGCACTAAGTATGTCAGACTTAAATAAAAGCTTCATTACACATGGCAAAGAACAGCTACAGGCATGGAGGCCAAGCACAGCTGTGTTTATGTGCTGGGAGGCTTCCTTAGCCTTTCATCAGGTGTCAGCACACAAACTACCTCCACAGAATGTTCTCTGCAATGCTTCAGTTTCTGCGCTTTGGGATCTACTTGGGAAGAGTGACTGCTGGCCTCAACCAAAATCATGACATGGAACATTTTAACACTTATTTACTATTCCACTTCTGTCCCAACTAAATATATAAACACAGGAGCAGCATATTTTTTCTTCCACTTCTTAGACCTGCATCTTCTCATTATGAAGCAAAGACTCTCATCATGTAAGAAGATAGAGGTGAGACCCAGAGAAAGGTTTGCAAAGGGAAGCAGCTGCTACAGCCAACAGATTAACTCATCAATCCCATCAGGTCACAGCAAGATTGGCATCCTTGTGCTCCTATAAATGGTGCCAGGTTGCACACTAAAAATTACTTTTTAAATACCACATATTTAAATACCAGTTCTTACAATCATTTAATGATCTAAGAAACTCAACTTTTGTTACAAAAAATGGGGCAGCAGGGCAAACCTCAAGAGTTCTTGGTTTTAGAAGACATTTGGCAGTGAGCCTAAATTATGTACTGTGAAGTCTGTAAGTTACAGACTAACTAACTGCATCATAAAGGTTAAACAAGTTGAACAGAGTGCAAGCATATTTCAGTAACACTAGTATTAGTCAATCAGAACTAAAATGGACTGATGCAGACGTCTAAAGATCGAGTTTCAGGTAAGCAACACAAATCGAGGCTATGCATGAAAAAGAACTGGGAAGACTACAGTCCTCGAAGAATTGGATAAATTCTATATAAAAGACTGATAATTATTTAAAATCCTGCATTTAATGCACATGTGTGGTAACTGCTTAAAACAGCTCCAGTACCACAATCCAAACTACAAGACAGCAATCCACAAGCATTTGCACCTCCCTTAAGTGGTGTCAGAACAAGCCCTGCAGTGCAAAGGTTAACTCAATGACTCTCAGACCTTTACTTTTCTTATTTTATGTCCAAATGGCCTCCTCCAGTTCCAAATTGTTGATGGAAACCAGATCAAGATCCGCAGAAATCCTTCCCTGCTTCAACAAGATTCCCTCCCAACCCCTGGAGCCTGGGAGCCCAGCTCTCTGCTTTTAATCCAATATCCACTTCACTACAGAAGATTTATTTAGACTGCCTCTTGTTTCATTAAGGGTTCCAAAAGTCTGTGGTGATTTTTGACACTTTGTTATAATGTTTCTGTGACCCCCCCCACCGCCTCCTCGCATACCACACCACCCAGCCTCATTTTCATATGGATACAAAGCATCGGGATAAAATGATGGTTCATTATAGTGGTACAGAGCTCTTATCTTCATCCGGCAAGAGTCATTTCCTTCCAAAGATTGAAATGCAAATGTGAAAATTAATGATAACTGCATTATCTGATAGCAGAGATAATACCGATTCACTGTCAGAGTAACACACAGTCGTTCTATGATTTCCTCTGCTTCTTCACAATATTCTTCTTACTGTCAGACTATATCTATGGTTAACTATGTTTCATGGATTTTTGTTAATTTACATCAAATAGCATTTCCAAGATCTTAAATCTACCACATTTCCCCAATCAAAAAGGAAACAAAATCAGGACAGTAATCTCCAAGTCCTTCTTAGGACTGGTTTAAAAAGAAAAAAAGAAAGAAAG